>ML309250.1:54962-91147 GCA_005239505.1 Nicotiana paniculata | reverse complement strand
ATTAAAAACCCTTGGAAAAGAACCGTGGTCCAAAGCAAAACCAAGGGGGAATTACTACACTACATGCAACAAAAAATCTTTTTGGTATTTTCTCTTGACTTACTTCCTTCAAGAAAACTTTCTAGGAGATCCATCGTCAGGAAGAGTCCACATATATCTAATTAAATTTTTCTGCTTTTTTCTACTTTAAAAAATAACTTACCAACAAGAAAAGCTAAAACTACAAACAAGAAAGCACACTAAACACAACAAATCACAACAAATATGTACAANTAAAAATTAAAAACTACCTACACCCGGTTCAATTAAAAACCCTTGGAAAAGAACCGTGGTCCAAAGCAAAACCAAGGGGGAATTACTACACTACATGCAACAAAAAATCTTTTTGGTATTTTCTCTTGACTTACTTCCTTCAAGAAAACTTTCTAGGAGATCCATCGTCAGGAAGAGTCCACATATATCTAATTAAATTTTTCTGCTTTTTTCTACTTTAAAAAATAACTTACCAACAAGAAAAGCTAAAACTACAAACAAGAAAGCACACTAAACACAACAAATCACAACAAATATGTACAACACCCCAAACCTTAAATCATGCAGTGTCCTCAGTGCATCACATATAGACAAAACAAGAAATAAAAGTAAGGTGCAAGAAACTCACTGCTCATGTAGCGTCGACATCCTCTCCATTAATTTTTACTTTCCATGCTCCTTCGAGCAACTGCTTTAATCACTTTATGCCTGCACTTTGAACTTATAAATTGGATCCCAAGTTTTGAATCTGCTCTATGATCATGCTCCTGGGGTGGTGGAACAAATCTGCCTGGTCCAATAAAATAATGTAGTAATATGCGCTTCTTGGCCTTTCGACGACATGTGTACTCCCTACTTTCTGTCAAGAAGAATTCCATAATGTAGGCATCTTGTTCTTCATCCCTCAACTCCGCAGGTGGTTCAGATAACTCTATTTTCATATCATCATCCAAACACAATGTGAAACAATGGTTGGAGTGTGTACCAACATCCTCAACAGTAATGACACTAATTCAACAAAGTATGTATCATCGATGTCCTTGGTTAAATCTAGTATCTTTTCTACCACATCAGCATCCTCCGATTTCAGTTCCAACCTGGGTGGTTCTTCTATAGATGGCCTGGCTGGCGGGTTCTCTCTTTCCTCTACGTATAGTGACTCAAACTCGAGAGCCTTTGGCCATACCCATTTTTCCTCAAGTGCTAACACCCAATCTGCCAGTTCTTCACCGTTCATATCATCTAAATTCATCAAACATTCATCCAAAGGGTCCCCAACAGTCAGGGATGCATCATATTTTTCTGAAATCACATTCACAGTATCAATAAGAGAGCCGTTGGCGAACTCACTAGGTCACCTCATAGACTTCTGCATGTTGAAAGTGATTTCTTCATCATTGAGCCTCATCTTAAGTTCACCTGTCTCACAATCGATAAGAGCTCTGCCTGTTGCCAAAAATGGCCTTCCCATGATTATGGGAATTTCCTCATCCACTTTGCAATCTAATATCACAAAATCAGCAGGAAATACAAACTTCCCCACGTGCACCAATACATCATCCAGAATACCCGACGGTCTCTTGACCGTCCTATCAGCAAGTTGTAGCAGCATAGAGGTGGGCCTGGCTCTACCAATCCCCAGTCTTTTATATATGGCCAGCGACATCAGATTAATGCTGCCCCCCAAGTCACATAGAGATTTGGTGAAATCTAAGTTGCCAATGGTACAAGGAATTGTAAAACTCCCTGGGTCAGACAACATTCCAGCAATAGGGCGCGTCACCACCGCACTACAAGTCTGAGTAATGGTGACAATCGCCACATCTTCGAAGTCAACTTTTCTGGACATCAAGTCCTTCATCATTTTAGCATAACCAGGCATTTCCTTCAACGCATCAATCAATGGGATATTTACATGTATTTGCTTTAGCATGTCCAAGAAATTTTTGTATTGTTCATCCTTTTGGTATTTAGCCAGCCTTTGAGGGAATGAAGCTGGCGGTCTCTTTTTTCCCAGTGATTTAGGACTTTTCTTTCTCAGCCACCACCTCAACTACCGGCTTCTGGGCTATCTCCACTTCTTTTTCAGTCTCACTCTGTAAACTGGGTTCTCCTTCAGTAGGTTGCATTGTTACCTTGGTCAAGTTTGTTGGATCATCAAGTTTAATCGGCATGGGTACCAGTGTCTCGGCCTGTCTGCTTTCACGAGCTCTCTCCAGTTCCAAGTTTAAGTGTCTTCCACTGCGGAGAGTCACTGCCATCAGCTGCCTTGGGCCCTGGTCGATAGGATTTACCTGAGTATGTGCATGTAATGTTCCAGAAGGACGATTGTTCACCACCATAGATATCTGGCCCAACTATACTTCAATATTCTTAATAGCTGCATCATGTACATCTACTCTCTCACTGATTTTGTCATTTGACCCAGTAACCTGCTGCATCATAGCTTCTAACCTGGAAAACCCATCTTCTTGCTTTCCCCCCTGTTGATGCTGAGGAGGGTAGTATGCTTGTTGTTGATTCTGATGGTTATAACCTTGTGGCCTCTGATACGGTGCTGCATTACCTTGTTGTCCCCTGACACCCATATTTCCACTGTTCTGCTGTTGGTGGGGTGGTCTATATGGTTGAACTTGCTGACCCCAGTTCTGCCCCCCTTGTCTTTGGCTTCCATAATTCGACACATAATTCATATTTTCTGGATAAGGAGGGTGATTACATTCTATATTCTAGTGATTACCAAGTGGTTGACTAATGCAAGATGTGCATAAGCCCCCATTGTTTGTGTCTACGATGTGTACCTGCTGCTTTTGTCCTAATTCTTCCACCTTCTTAGTAAGTATACTCATATGTGTTATCAAGGTGGCCACGTTCTCTGCAATAGAATTAGATGGATCGAATGGCACTGAGTGAACTACACGAGTAATAGGTGCATTCCTTTTTGTCCATACTGAATTCTATGCCATTTTATCAAGTATGATTTGACTTTCTCTCCACGTTTTGCTCAAGAATGCTCCACCAGCCGAAGCATCAACATTTGCTTTAACAGTATTAGCCAAACCCATATAAAAATGCTGCGCAAACATTTTCTCTGGAATACCATGATGTGGACAGATAACCAGCATTCCCTTAAATCGTTCCCATGTCTCTTGCAGTGTTTCACCTCGTTTCTGTCTGAAGCTCAAGATTTCATCAATTTGTTGTGCAGTCTTGTTGGGTGGATGAAACTTGTTCACGAACTGTTTGAGTAACTCCTCCCATGTGGTAATGGAATTGATGGGGGAGTGAGTTTAGCCATGTCTGGGCACCGCCAGTCATTGAGAATGGAAACAACAACAATTTTATTGCCTCCTGAGTGACGTTTGGCTGCCTCTGTGTTTTGCAAATTGACAGGAAGTTTTTAAAATGTTGCTGGGGGTCTTCGATGTATGACCTTGAGAATAGTCCCTTGTTATGCAATAAGTGCAACATATTGTTTGTTATCTGGAAGGACTCAGCCTGTATCTGAGAAACAGTATCGCAGTGGCCAAATTCTCAGTTGTGGGTTGTGCCCAGTCATATAAGGGAGCCTCTGCCCCTATTTGAGCGATTGGGTCTACCACATTATCCCCATTATTGTTCCGATTGTGTGGATCTTCCATGTCGGTTTCAATTTGTTCAATTGTGGTTGATGTTTGCTTTTCCAGTTGGTCCGGTTTAGGGCCTTGAAAACATTCTCGGGGTCTGATAAGGCTTCAACTACTTCACCAGTCCTCGATGAGTTTCTAGGCATGCACCTGCAACACGTTAGCAAACGTTAAACTTTCAATATAAAAACAAAAATTTAAAGAAAATTGACTATATTTCAGAATTTTGTATTTCTTCCAACTCAATTGATAATACCGTCCGGCAACGGCGCCAAAATTTGATCACGCTCAACTATGTCTTATAAAAGACTAAGCGGGCGTTGCAAATATAATCTGGGGTATTATGCCCAGAGTTGATCCCACTGGGAATTTACATATCAATCAAGGCTTTAAAATACGCATCTTTTACTCAATCAATTCTCTCAAGACTTTTTAATATAAATTTGTGATGTTTTACTAATTCTACTGACAATAATAATAATTAACAATTACTACAATGTGTTGTAAACAATTATGATAAAGGTCTAAGGCTATGGTTTCCCCCGTTGGTGAACTTCCTTCTCGGATACTTCTTATAATTTTATTGGTTGTCTCTATCATTCATGAACACTATATCTACCATAAATCTCTCTCAAGTAATTTTGATAATTTACTAGACGCACTCTCTCAAGTTACGCTAGCTAGATTGAATTACATTTCACTTTAGATTGAACCCGAAGTATCGTTATTTCTAATCCAACTTCTAAACCCTCGGTTATGACTTTCATCTATACTCCGATAGTGATGTTTTTCAAACAATTACCTAAATATGCACTCTCTCTCAAGTATATACATAATAAATAGGAACAGCTAATTGAGGGCCCTTCAATCAACTACAATAAGAACGTAGTTGAACAAATAGAGATTAATTAACCAATCAAAACTATGTTAATAACACAATAAGTTTATCCCCCAACCGATTCCACCAAAACCCTAGATTAAGAAAATTAGCTACTCATATTCATAAAAATCAATTCTAAAATGACTTGCATAATTGAACTACAAAATAATAAATAAAAGCTATAAAAATCAATGTTTGCTTCACTGAGTAGTAATCCACAAGTTTTTCTTCATTTCAATGGCTTTTTTTTTTCAAGTTGCGTTTTTGGGTCTATTTATATGTTTGGGATAAACCCTAAACATGTAGGAGGCTTCTATTCAAACCGGGAAACACTTAATACCTTCAAAACTCGGAATTGACTGCACCCGGAACCCAGGCGTTAAGCCCCAAACGCCCCATTATAGCCAGGCTAGGCCTGGCTTTATGGGTCTAACGCCCCACTATAGTCAGGCTAGGCCTGGCTTTAAGGCCAAAACGTCCCACTATAGCACGAGTTGCTCCTTTTCGACTATTGAGCGTATTTTTGACGTATTTGCATCCATTTAGCTCGGATTCCATCTCCAATTAACCTACACATGAAATAGACTACATTATGCACATCACTAGTGCTTCAGGATGCTTTGGTCCGATTGGTGGGCCTTATGGAGAGTGTGGCCCAGACTGGCGCATTCCCCATGACACCAGCCGTATCTCAGGCTGGAGGAGGAACCCAGACTCCTGCTACTCACACTCCGGAGCAGATGGTTCCCCAGTTTAAGACTCCAGCAACTCATCCAGTCGGAGTGGTTTAGTCAGTTGCTACGGCACAGCCTGGTTATGGGTCAACTATGTCTTCTGAGGCTTTGTGGAGATTGTATAGGTTTACTAAGCTCTTTCTAGTCCATTTCAGTGGTACTACTTCAGAGGATCCCCAGGAGTATCTTGATAGCTGTCATGAGGTTCTTCGGAACATGGGTATATTGGAAACCAATGGGGTCGACTTTGCTCTGTTTCAGATGACGAGTTCCGCCAAGAAATGGTGGAGGGATTATTTGTTGACCAGACCAGCTGGGTAGCCTGCTCTTACTTGGGACTAGTTCTCTCATCTCTTATTAGAGAAGTTTATACCTATCACCTTGAGAGAGGAGCGCCGCCGTCAGTTCGAGCGTCTCCAGCAGTGCAACATGACTGTTACTTAGTATGAGACCCGTTTTGTGGATTTCGCCCGTCATGCTATTCTTGTGCTTCCTATTGCGAGAGGGGTGAGGAGGTTTATTGAGGGACTTGATCAGCCTATTAGATTGCAGATGGCTAAGGAGACTGGGAGCAAAATTTCTTTTCAGGATGCTGGCAGTGTCGCCAAATGAGTCGAGATGGTTATTGGACAGGGAGGTCAAGGGTCAGACAAGAGACCTCGTCATTCGGGTGGATTCAGTGGCGCCTCATCTTGAGTCAGGGGTACTTTTGGTAGAGGCTATCCTCCCGGGCAGTTCCATTCAGTGTTTCACGCATCCCATAATGCTTCAGGGAGTCGTGGTTCTTATGTGCCTTCTTCTGGGCAGCCAGCCTATAGTGCACCACCAACTCCTATCAGTGCACCTCTTATTAAGAGTTATTATCGTGGTCAGCCGTCCTGTTTGGCTCAATCTCAGTTTCCACAGCCACAGTGTTAGGATGGGTGTTTAGAATGTGGCGGTTATGGGCATATCAGGAGGACCTGTCCAAGATTATTGGGTGCTCTGCCACCACATCAAAGTTCTCGTGCTATGATCCGGCACCGTTGGTGTCAGGCTGTTAGAGGTAGAGGCCCGCTAGCTAGAGGCTATCCTAGGGACATGGTTCACAGTGGTGTGACCCAACCCCGATGTTATGCTTTTCCAGCCAGACCTAAGGCTGTCATCCTATGTTATTATTACAGGTACTGTTTCAGTTTGCAGTAGAGATGCTTGAATTCTATTTGATCCAGGGTCTACTTACTCCTATGTGTCATCTTATTTTGCTTCATTTTTTGTTATGCCTCACGATTATTTGAGTTCCCTTGTATATATGTACACACCTATGAGGGGTTTTATTATTGTAGATCGTGTCTATCATTCGGTGTGGTCACTATTGGGAGTCTTGAGACCAATGTAGATCTTTTGCTTCTCGGTATGGTTGATTTTGATGTTATATTGGTTATGGATTGGCTGTCACCTTATCATACTATATTGGACTGTAACGCTAAGATAGTGACCTTAGCCTTGCCGGGATTTTCTCGATTAGAGTGGAGGGACTTCTGGCCATTCTACCAGAAGGGTTGTCTCCTATATGAAGGCTCGTCGTATGGTCAAGAAGGGGTGTTTGGCTTATGTTCGTGATTCTAGTGCGGAGGTTCCTTCTATGGATTATGTGCCTGTTGTTTGTGAGTATCCAGATGTATTTTTCTGCAACCCTGTTGGGGATGCCACCCGATAGGGATGTTGATTTTTGTATTGATTTGGCTTCGGGCACTCAGCCTATTTACATTCCCCCATAACGAATGGCCCCACCATATTTGAAAGAACTGAAGGAAGAGTTGCACGACTTGCTTCATAAGGGCTTCATTAGACCAAGTGTCTCGTCCTAGGGGTGCACCGGAGTTGTTCGTGAAGATGAAAGATGGATCTATGAGGATTTTTATAGATTATCGGCAGTTGAAAAAAGTCACCATCCAGAACAAGTATCCATTGTCGAGGATTGATAATTTATTTGATAAGCTTCAGGGTGCCAAGGTGTTCTTGAAGATTGATTTGAGATCTGGCTACCGTCAGTTGAGGATTAGGGAATCTGATGTCCCTAAGAACGCTTCTGGGACGCGGTATGGGCACTATGAGTTTCTAATGATGTCCTTTGGGTTGACCACTGCCCCAACAGCATTTATGGATTTGATGAACCGAGTGTCCAAGCCTTATTTGAACTCTTCTGCGATTGGGTTTATTGATGACATCTTGATATACTCCCACATTCGGGAGGAGCATGAGCGGCACCTTAGGATAGCACTCCAGACTCTAGGGGACAACCAGTTGCATGCCAAATTTTTGAAATGCGAGTTTTGGTTAGATTCAGTCGCTTCATTGGGCCACGTTGTATCAACAGAGGGCATTCAAGTAGATCCTAAAAATATTGAGGCAGTACAAAATTGGGCTAGACCCACTCCAACTACGGAGATCAGGAGCTTATTGGGATTGGTGGGTTATTACCGACGATTTGTGCAGCGGTTTTCATCTATAGTAGCCCCACTGACTAGGTTGAGCCAGAAGGGTGCCCATTTCAGATGGTTAGACGAGTGTGAGTCGAGCTTTCAGAAGCTCAAGACTACTTTGACTTCGGTGCCAGTGTTAGTGTTACCATCAGGTTCAGAATCTTACATGGTATATTGGGTTGACCAATGCCCCAGCAACGTTTATGGATTTGATGAACCGAGTGTCCAAGGCTTATGTTAACTCCTATGTGATTGGTTTTATTGATGACATCTTGATATACTCCAACATTCGGGAGGAGCATGAGCAACACCTTAGGATAGCGCTCCAGACTCTGAGGGACAACCAGTTGTATGCTAAATTGTTGAAGTGCGAGTTTTGGTTGGATTCAGTCTCTTCCTTGGGCCATGTTGTATCAATAGAGGGCATTCAGGTAGATCCTAAGAAGATTGAGGCAGTCCAGAATTGGCCTAAACCCACTTAAACTACAGAGATAAGGAGCTTATTTGGATTGGTGGGCTATTACCTACGATTTGTGGAGGAGTTTTCATCTATAGTAGCCCATTGACCAGGTTAAGCCAGAAAGGTACCCAGTTCATATGGTCAGACGAGTGTGAGTCGAGTTTTCAGAAGCTCAAGACTGCTTTGACTACGGCGCTAGTGTTGGTGCTACCATCAGGTTCAGGATCTTACATGGTATATTGTGATGCCTCCCGTGTTGTGCTTGGAGCAGTATTGATACAAGAAGGTGGGGCGATTGCATATGCATCTCGACAATTGAAGGTTCTTGAGAAGAATTACCCTGTCCATGATTTTGTGTTGGCGGCCGTTGCTCACGCGCTGAAGATTTGGAGGCACTATATTTATGGCATGTCGTGTGAGGTTTTCACGGATCATCGTAGCCTTCAGTATTTGTTCAAGAAAAAGGATCTCAATTTTAGGCAACAGGAGGTGGTTAGAGATAGTAAAAGAGTATGATATCACCATTTTGTACCATCCCGGGAAGGCGAATGTGGTGACCGACGCATTAGGTAGGAAAGATGCGAGTATTACATATCCTTGCGTTCATTCCAGTCGATAGGCTGCTAGCATCAGATGTCCAGACTTTGGCCAACCAGTTTGTAAGATTAGATATTTCAGAGCCTAGTCGTGTTCTAGCTTGCATAGTCGCTCGGTCTTCCTTGTTTGAGCGTATCAGAGATCGGCAGTATAATGACCCTCATTTGTTGGTCCTTAGGGACACAGTATGACACGGTGGTGCTAAGCAGGTTGCTGTTGGAGATGACAGAGTCTTTAGGGTGCAGGGTCGCGTGTGTGTGCCTAATCTTGAGGGGCTTCGAGAGTTGCTTCTTAAGGAGGATCACAGTTCGCGGTATTCTATTCACTCGGGCGCCCCCAAGATGTACCAGGACTTACAGAAGCATTATTGGTGGATGAGGATGAAGAAGGATATAGTTTCTTATGTAGCTTGGTGCTTGAATTGTCAGCAGGTGAAGTATGAGCATCAGAGACACGGTGGTTTGCTTCACCAAATAGAGATTCCTGAGTGGAAGTGGGAGTGTATCACTGTGGACGTTGTGTTTTGACTCCCACGAACTCAGAGGATGTTCGTTGCCGTTTGGGTCATTGTGGATAGGCTGACTAAGTCATCACACTTCATTCCTGTGGTATTACATATTCTTCAGAGCGGTTGGAAGGGATTTGTATTCGTGAGATCGTCCGTCTTCATGGTGTTCCCGTGTATATCATTTCTAATCGAGGTACACAATTCTTCTCGCACTTCTGGAGGGAAGTACAGCGTGAGATGGGTATGCGAGTTGAGTTGAGCACAATATTTCATCCTTAGATGGACGGGCAGTCCGAGCGTACTATTAAGATCTTGGAGGATATGATCCACGCTTATGTTATAGACTTCAGAGGATCGTGGGATCAGTTATTTCCTCTTACAGAGTTCGCCTACATCAATAGATACTAGTCGAGCATTCAGTTGGCTCCCTATGAGCCATTATACGGTAGATGGTGACGGTCGCCAGTTGGGTAGTTCGAGCTGGGGAAGCCTTAGTTGTTGGGTACTGATCTAGTACAGGAGGCCTTGGACAAGGTCAAGATTGTAGAGGATTGACTTCGCATAGCTCAGTCCAGGCGAAAGAGTTATGCCGACCGTAGAGTTCGTGATGTGGTATTCATGGTCGGGGAGAGAGTATTGTTGCGGGTGTCACCCATGAAGGGTGTCATGAGGTTCGGAAAGAAGGGTAAGCTGGGCTCTAGATATATTGGGCCTTTTGAGATTCTCGAGAGAGTGGGAGAGGTGGCTTAAAGGTTTGCATTACCTCCGGGGTTATCAACAGTTCATCCAGTGTTACATGTGTATATTCTCTGAAGGTATCATGGTGACCCGTTCCACATGTTAGATTTAAGCTCTGACCAGTCGGACAAGGATTTGACTTTTGAGGAGGAGCGATGGCTATTCTATCTCGACAGGTTTGTCAGTTGAGATCAAAGAGTTATCCTTCAGTTTGAGTCTAGTGGAGAGGTCAGCCCGCTGGGGCAGCTACTTGGGAGTCCGAGTCGGATATGCGGAGTAGATATACCCACCTATTCACCAGGTCAGGTACTCTTCTATGTCCGTTCGAAGACGAACAATTGTTTTAGAGGTGGAGAATATGATGAAACAAAAGGTCATATTATGTTTTAGAACTCGATTTTGCGCTCTTAAGCCTTAATAATCTCACTTTTACCCTCCTCGATCTGCGTGTATTATCCGAAAAATAAGATTTTTTGCCTTAAAATTTTATTTGAGTTGACTTTGGTCAACATTTTAAGTACACGGACCCGGACCCATATTTTGACGGTCCCGGTGGGTCCGTATTGAAATATGAGACCTGGGAGTATGTCCGGAATCGAATTCCGAGGTCCCTAGCTTGAGATATGAATTTTTGTTGAAAATTTAGAAGTCTGAAAATTAAATGGTTTTAAGAATCGATTAATGGTTTGCATTTTTTCTACCAGGCCCATATTTTAGTTCCGGAGCCCGGTACAGGTTCAATATAGTACTTATGACTTGTCTATGAAATTTGGTAAGAAACGGAGTTGCTTTGACGTGATTCGGACGTCCGGCTGTGAAAATAGGAATTTCTAAATGTTCTTTAAAATTTAATGTGTTATGGGGTTAAATTCGTAGTTGTAGGTATTATTTTGGCGATTTGATTGCACGAGCAAGTTCGTATAATGTTTTTATACTTGTGTGCACTTTTGGTTTTGAGCTCCGAGGGCTCGGGTGAGTTTCAGATAGGCTATGGAGTTAAATTGGGATTTATAACCATTGCTGGTGTAACTGATATGGTGTAAGCCTCTATGCGAGATCATGCATTGCAAATGCGAACCCTGCAGGTTCCACATTTGCGAGCTATTTCTCGCGTTTGCGAAGAATAGCCGACCTCATAGTCTTTGCATTTGCGATCAATCTCTTTACATTTGCAAACAGGGAAGGGGAAGGCAGTGATCACATTTGCGATCAAAAGGTCTCTTTCGCGAAAATGATCATGCTCGCATTTGCCAGACTTTCTTCGCATTTGTGAAGATAGCAGGAATGGGAGCCCTTCACATTTTCGATAGGTTCTTTGCATCTCCGAACCCTAGGTCGCAAATGCGACACCTGCAATTGCTCAAAATGTTTTTTGGACAAGATATTGGTCCATTTCTCAAATTTTCAAATAATAGAACCCTAGAGGCGATTTCTCGAAGACCAATTCTTCCCCAAAACTTTTGTAAGTGATCCTAACCCACTTTCTTTCAATCTCCCATCATATTTCATGAATTTCCAACCTAAAATCTAGGATTTCCATAGTGGAAATTGGGGGTTTGTGTAGAGATAGGGATTTTTGGGAAATTGGAATTTATACCTCAATTTGGGGTTGGATTTAAAAAACTAATTGCATATTCAGGCTCGGGGGTGAATGGGTGAATGGGTTTTGGTCCGAACTTCGAGTTTTAACCAACCGCGCCCGGGGTCGATTTTTAACTTTTTGGGGGAAAGTTTGTGAAATCTAAATTTATGTATTGAAATTGATTTCTTTAGAGATATTTAATGTTATTAAGTAAATTATGGATATATACGAGTGGTTTGGAGGTGGAAACTAGAGGAAAAGTGGCAATTGAGCGGTGGGTGGCCAGTGGATCGAGGTAAGTGTTGTGTCTATTATTGTCTTGAGGGATTGAGAATCTTTGCCTTAATTGCTATAAGAAAAATCATGTGAGCGGCGTATATGTGAGGTGACGAGTACTTATGCGCCGCTAATTTATCTGTTTTGCCTGTTACGTTCCGTTCTCTTTATATTGTTTCTCCCCTCCTTTGATTGTTACATGCCTACTTTTTTTTCCATGTCTAATTACTACATGTTAATATTGTTTCTCCTTGTTGAAGACTATTGTTGTGCCGTAGTTTCCTTGTTCCCTATTATTTGCTTAAACTGTTCTTAATTGCGGTTTAGTGATATTCGGAATTTGGTCTCGCTGAATAGTATTACCTATGCAAAGTTTTATTGAGTATAAAGTTTCCATTTTCCTTGTTCTGAAAATTAAATATTGAGAAGGGTCTTGTGTTCATTTGTGGAACTTCTATATTTCCTCTATTATTGATATAAATATGGTGGGATCGGGTTGCACGCCGCAACGGGTGGAATAAGGGTGAATTGCTATTATACGGTGGGGTCGAGTTACACGCCGCAACAGGTGTAATAAGGGTGGAATGTGGTGATATAAGGGTGAGTCATGATTGTGTTTATTATGAAATCGCGGGATCGGGTTGCACGATGCAATATTTTATCTCTATTTTGTTATTTATGATATTAAGAAGGAATAAGTGTGGATTGTCATATGTACGGTGGGATCGAGTTGTGCGTCGCAATAGTTTATGGGTTTATGTTCTTTCTTTCGCTATGTAAGTTGTCCGGTAGTTTTGTATTTCACTTAAGTATTGGCTATAGCTGAACACTGGTGAGACACGTTGGGTTCCGTATTTAGTTTTTGCAAGTTACTACTTTTATGTTATTCTGCATTCTTTTCTGTCTTATCATCCACTGTATGCAACTTATAATGTGAGTGTCCCACTATAGCCACGTTACACCTTTGTTGAGGTTAGGCTCAGCACTTACTAGTAAATGCGGTCGGTTGTATTGATAGTGCACTCTTCACTTCCTGTGCAAATTTTGGAGTAGGTAGTGGCTGATCGAGAGATTGGCTACATATTATACCGCTAGGAGACCCAAGGTAGTACTGTTGGCATCCTCAGGGCCTCGAGTTACCTTCTATACCCTCATACTTACTGTTTTTCCTTGTTTCACAAACAATTGTATTTTCTTTCGGAGAAATACTTGTAGAAAATCTTAGTATTGTTCGTGAATTGTGACACCAGATTCTGGGTAGTAATAATATATATTCAATGTTGTTATTTACTTATTTCCGCGTTCATTTCAACTTATTATAGTTGTTTACTGATAATCACCTAAATGTAAGAGAATTGGCTAAATAACCTCTAACGTTGACTTGCCTAGCAAGTGTGATGTTAGGCGCCATCACGGTCCCGACGATGGAAATTTTGGGTCGTGACACCATCAATTTACTTATGGCGTACTCTCACGTACGAAAACAAGGGGTGTAAAAATATAGAGGTATTTTACACTTGTTAACTGGAAAGAAAATGAAACATCATATTTATTGTGGAAAGGATATTTGGAAAATTACAGTTTCAAACATACATGTATTTTGGCATTATCGATGGAAGATTTGAGTTATCACTAAGATACTTGAAAAGCATGCCTATTTTCTGGAACTGTGGACGAGTTGAGAATTTTACTTATGATATACCTTGTTTATTACTTGTATTATGCTGTTATGAACTGTTGTGGAATATTGCTATTGGACCGGACCATGTGTTAGTTCGTCACAACTTTCAACCTAAGGTTAGGTTTGTTACTTACTGATTACATAGGGTAGGTGGTGCTCATACTACACTCTGCACCTTGTCGCGCGAAATCGGGTTTCGACATTTCTGAGACAACTCCCTTCCTTTTAGGATGGGATATGTGATTTGAAGAGTCGCCACCTAACAAATTAAGGTGTGTTAAGGAACCTAGAGTAATTAACCCATGAAACTAGTTTGCATCACCAGAGATCGGGTAAGGGCTCAAAATTACCTTGAGGGGAAGGTGTTAGGCACCCCTCGATGTCCATAATGGTGGGCCCCGGCCTAACTTAATTAAGCAAATTAGTCTTTAAAGGAAAATAAAGAAATTTAGACAACTTTTATTCTAAAACAGGAATTACAGGGGTCCTAAGTTTTTTAGCCTATAGGATCATTTCCAGGCAATACTTGGTAACTTTCCCCAAGTGGGGTTCTACACATAGTATCAGTGCACATGCCATCATCTCATTTACTACTCAATTACTATCTTTCAGTTGTTACTTAAGCGTTCTAGTAGCTTCTAACTCGTGCCTTATGCGTGCACTACCTGTCCCTTTCTCTATGGTCATGTAGGTGTTTAGGACCTCTATTTAAGGTGGTTCAAGACTGACCTAGTTTGCTAAAAATGAGAAAAAGCTAGGCGACAAACAAAATTCAGATAGGACCGTCACAGAAGAACAACTAAAGGCTCATGTTAACCTCCACAAATAGTCAACAAATGCACGTAGTTCAATCAGCAAATTTTATAAATTTAGGATCCTATACACATGATATCTAGATCAGCAGAAACAAAATGTAGAGAAGCAGTTTGTTTAAGGCGAGCATCGGGACCTATCAATTTACGTACTAATTTTGATTAAGTTCTGAATCTGGGGAAATTTCAAGTAGCAAGAGATCACAATATTAGGCCCAGAATTCTTAATAAACCTACATGTTTGCCTAAGTGATAACCAGAACGGAATCCTATAGGCATTGTATCTACAACGGTTAATTAGAAACCTATAACAACGAGTTACTGATTTTAACAAACAACTTTTTATCTCTTTAGATCATATAGGTATGCTTTCTACTTTTGCATAATTAGTTAACTGCTATAGGCATCATTTCTAAGCGTTGAAACTGATTACAAGCATGATTTCTATATTTACAACTAACTGACCCTACATGCATGATATCTATTAGTCACATTGGGGCAGAATTTTTAAAGCAAATTGCCAGGAAAGTTTATTAGCTCAAACAAATAGAATCCCATACACATGACCACTAAGACACATTAGGATTGGAAATATGTCTAGATCCTACAAACATGGATTCCAATGCAGAATTGTAAAATACCTATAGGCAGTGTCTCTAATATGCAAAAAATATGAAAATTTAGAATCATAAACAGTCAGAAGGAAATCCCATGGGTAGGATCTCTAAAAAAACACTAGCATGCACATAAGTAGTCAAAATGACCTATAGGCAGGATTTCTACTCGAGCTTGAATAAAGATATATAGAACCCCCCAGCTTTTTGTTAATAACCCCATATTTGTTTATTACAGAGATTATTACGTTATTACAGCCCAATAATGAATAAATTACATAGTAAAAACCATTACACTATACGGAGCCTTAGCATGCCCAATATTAACTTGGAAACCAGGCCTTCAAGAAAAGCTAGTCTAAAGTATATAGGTGGTCCATCAATGATACAAAAAATTGGGCTTTTGGTGTGTCAAAGTTCCCAAAGTCCTCAAGGACCCCAGGCAATGCTCACACCACAACCTTACTCAGAACAACAATTTGTAAAAGATTGGAAGACCAGCCCAAATGTGTCAGAGTTCGAAGGAGTCTCAAGGACCCTAGGCAGTCCTCACATTGGGGGTGGTAAGAACCTAGATAAATAAGAGTAGAAGTTTGAAAATAGTATATAAGGGGTAGGGGGACAGTTTTAGAAAAACATTTTTATTTTTTAGGAGCAAACAAATTCAAACTACATGGTGCAACCAGAGTAGACATAATCAAATGTTAGCACCAGGTTAAAGCAAATTGGTGTTTATTCAAACTAAATACTCAGACCAGTACTTAAAGCAATCACATGAGCAAGGATTAACAGACATAACTGACCACACATGCTTGCAATATCAAAACACTTTCAGAATAGGGAACATACAACTGAATCAAAACTGAAGATTACTTAGTTCATTAATTACCACTAGGTGAGGACATATAGACATATATTAAACAGAAAAATGCTGGAGTTTGATGTATATAAACAAACAAACACATAGAACATGAACTAAAGCATACTAGTTTAGAAAGAGGTAAACAGAAACTATAGATCAGACAAAAAACATGCTAAGGTAAGCACGCATAACAGAGTAGGTTAACAGGAATTAAGGCATGCTAGTTGAGAGAGAAATAAACAGGAACTATATTGAAAACAGAAGAATATCGAGGTTTAAAATAAACTAATAATATAATTCTCATGGAACAGAATAAGATAATAAGAACAAAGGCATAGTAGTTGAGAAAGAGATGGTCAGGAATCAGGTATCCAAACAGAAGCATGTTGAGGTCTATAATAAACTGACTAGATAACATATAACATATGACAAAATAACAGGAATTAAGGCATACATGTTAGGGAGAGAGTAAACAGGAAGGATATGGAAATTTGAATCCAAGAATCTAGCCTTGGGTTTCGGCCGGATAGACAATGCATCAAGTCAGAATGATAGAAAGAACTCAAGTTGTGTGAGTGTAGGTTTGTAAGCGTGAGCTTGTGTCTCAACGTGTGTTTTAAAAATCAGAACAATGAAAGGTTTATATAGCATGCAGTAGAGTAAACAAAATAAGGCAGGCAAATCAACGACACACAAATAAGGTATGCAAAAATCAATTAATCAATCAATTCAAATCAATTAATAGGAAAGAATCACGTAAGTATCACTTAGATTAGGGGGAATCAACTAGCAGCCAAGATTGAGGTTTACTAAGGTAAGAAATAAGTCGAGGTCACTTATAGGTGGGTCATAACAATCAAAGCCCAGAAATCAGGCTTGTAATATAATTAAGGAAAGTAGTACCAATTGCGAATCACATATAAGGAAAGAATAGGTAAAAACTCTTTCAGAAAGATATTAGTTTTAAAAAGAAGTACAATTTCAAACCCTAATTAAGCAAGTAAATCAGTTTAAATACCAAAGTAAACAGGCAAACATCATAGCAAGGAGTAGAATAATTAGAAACCTTAGGACATAAAGACATAGATATGAAAATGAGTCAAAAAAGTAAAGGTAGAAAACCGGAGTTAACACTTAAATGTTTAAGAACATTTTTGTAGAGGCCCTTAAAAAAAATTGAAACCCTAGATTTTACGGAAAAACAAAAATCAGTTAACAATGATAGGAAAAAACAACAGAATCTTAAAGGAAAAGTAACAAACAAAACTCAAAATGCTTTAGATCTAAAGAGATCTGAATGGATTTAGCCAGAAATAGTTAGGTTATGTAAAAAAAAAATGAACAGAGGTGAGAAAAATCTGGTTTGAACCAGAGATTTGAAGCCATAAACACGAATGTATTAGTACTCACAGACATAGGAATGAACACAGGCGGATTCATCGAGAACATGAGTGATTTGAACCAAATCTGGTTCGAATCTCTTTGAGATTCCATCAAGCAATGCGAAAATCATAACACCAGTAGAGATATGAGGTCAACTAAGGCATGAATTGAAGAGAAAACCCATGAATCGAAGGGGTTTCAGTGATAGCGGGATAGGGTTAGGAGGAGGGTGAGAGAGAAGAGAGGAGGAAGGGGTTTCAAGGGCGGCCGTTTCGGAAGAATGTGTTGGGTTTTGGGGTCGTTTGGTTAATTAAAAATGGAAGGTAAATCCTGGACCGTTGATCTTTTGATATCAATGGACAGGATTGAACCTGGGTTGGGGCGGGTATGGATCAGGGTTATGGGTTAATGTAATTGGGCTGGGGTGGAAATTAGGCTAAGGTCTGAAAATCAAATTAAAAGAGGCTATATGTTGAATACCCAATTGATTTGGTAAAATAATTTATAAAAATAGATAATAAATGATAAAAAATGCTATTTATGCATGAAAACTATTTAAAATAATTACTTAATTTTATAAAAATATAAAAGTCTGTTTTAGTGTAAAATCAAGTAATTATGCACACATGGGCTATTATTGCAAAGTTATTGCAATTATAACCTAAAGACGTAAATATAATTATGCATCAAATAATTAAAGCTTAATATAAATATAGATAATTAAATTAAGCAATAAAATTATCATCAAATCATCTGTGATGCAATATATAAATATTTGGACAATAAAATAATGGAATAAATTAATTAGAAATCCTTTTTAAAATTATTAAAAATTATGAAAAATATTAATTTATGCTCATGCATTGTTTTGCGAGTATATATGCCTTTTGAAAATAATGTAGGAAAAAATTGGGTATCAACAACTGCCCCTCTTTACCCGAGAAAGATGAAAGAGTTGTCGGGTAAAGATATGATGGCAAATTTTGACCGGATAGACTGATCTGAGATATAGAGGCCACATTCCGATTTTTGATATGCCTACATATCCCTGGTTTTACAGGAATCAGGGCGTGTGTAGTTCTGGATTCATTGGCGAAATAAACCGATGAAGTTGTCACAAGGACGAATACAAGGTTTCTAATAGGTGAAACTATTATGGTGAGTGATCAGGTTTGAAATAGTATGAAGGAACTGGAGCGGGATTGGTCCTGTTGGAACAATGGTTACTCACCGGGTCACCTACAAATCAGAAGATGTACTGCAAGCATATACATATAAATTTGCATTAATTTAGACATGATGCAAATTCCCTTCAAACCATGAAAATTGTCCTTGAACGGTTGAGGATGATGTCCTTAGACCATGATGTCCCGGGCCTCAATTGTGCGGTAAGGGATTGGCAGGCCAAGAAATAATGTACTCGGGCCATGAAAATGGTGCCTCTGAACCATGACTCCTTTGAATAATGATATGCAAGTTTCAGAGATCCTCAGGCCATGGCATGGTGTCTTCCGGCTATGAGGTTGGTGCCTTCAGACTATTGCACCTTCAAACAAGCTGGAAATATTTCAGCTCATGAGGTGCAAAGACATGATGCTAGAACGAACAAGACAAGGATTAGCCTTGTATGAAGTTGAGGGCAGAGCTTAGCCCGAGAGAAGAGAATAATGCAAGAGAGACAATGCTTAGTCTCGTGCAGGATTCGGGAAAGTTCTTAGTCCCATGCAAAGAGAAGGACGTGCTTAGCCTTATTCTAGATTCGGGACAGTGCTTAGTCCCATGCAAAGAGAAGGCGGTGCTTAGCCTTATTCAAGTAGAGAGGCAAGGCTTAGCCTCATGAAAGATTCGGGACAGTGCTTAGTCCCATGCAAAGAGAAGGCTGTGTTTAGACTTATGTAAGTAGAGAGGTAGGGCTTAGACTCATGCATGATTCGGGACAGTGCTTAGTCCTATACAAAGAGAAGGCAGTTCTTAGCCTTATGCAAATAGGATGCAGGGCTTAGCCTCATGCAAATGGTTTGAGACAGGGCTAAGTTTCGTGAAAAACGAAGGCAGTACTTAGCCTTATGCAAATAGGAAAGGCAGGGCTTAGCCTCGTGCATGGTTGAGACATGGCTTAGTCTTTTTAGGATAACGCTTAGTTACATGCAAAGAGTAAGAGTTCAGTTTTTTTAGCTGTCAATGTGTTTTATGCATCGCGATTGTGTTGTTGCGACTTTGTTTATCATCATGAAATAGTCCTGCACCCAAAGAAAATTTTGTGAGTTTTGCGAGGGAAGGTTGGTTCATTCCTTTGCTTGCTCGATCTGCTCCGCTCTGTCGTAAGATCCTGTTCAAACTATTAGGGTAACATTTGCTAAAGTAAAGTTTCCTTTTTCAACAGTATGCATGCATAATTTTCAAAAGACATAGTAGTACATAGTTTAGATATTAGTTAGATGAACCAGTAATTATGACATAATCTGAGACATCGCGACTTCTTCTGCCGTAGAAATTTTAGGGTCATCCTCAAAATTCTACCCTAGTTAACTAGATGACCTTTCTGGCTGCTCCATACGCTGCGATTGGCTGAATTTGCTTTAGGATTTTGAGGGCCTTCCTCAAAATTCTGCCCCAGTTTCTGATTGTGGGCGAAATGTAAAATTTTATTGAATTGTGACCAAACCCACAAGGCCGCCTATGTATCCCCTCTTAAATGGGAATCAGGTCGAGCGTAGTTCATTACATCATATAGAAAAACATAAGATGATTTTACACATAATATCTTTTGACTGCGTCTGAGTTGATAGGCTTTGGCCAAATTTCCCCGTCCATCTCTGCGAGTATGAGTGATCCTCTTGTCAATACTCTGTGAACCATGTAAGGACCTTGGTTTTGATCTGCTTAGTGACTTCTTCCTTGATTTTTAAGCTCATGTCTGGCTTGAATTTTTTGAGTTTTTGCTTCACAGGCATACACATTGGATTTGTAGGTAACTTGTGAGCCACTATTGATGTGCTCAACCCTGTCATATCATCGTATGACCATGCAAAGATATACTCATATTCTTTTAGGAACCGAGTTTATTCCTCTTTCTCTGACGGTGACAAATGGATGCTTATACGGGTTTCCTTGACAGTTTCGGATTCTCCCAAGTTAACTATCTCAGTCTCGTCCAGGTTGGACTTGGGCGTATTCTCAAAATTCTCTACTTCTCTAACGATCTCTTCAGTTATTACATCCTCTTCTTCTATTTTTTCGGAATCACTGTCCTTTTGTAGCGTTGTCTCGTTGCATGGCAGTCGTTGGTTCATCAAGATAAGAAATAGTAACGTTGTAGGGATAAAGATATGAAAAAATAGTAATAATAAAACATCAAGCCATTTAAAATGTCAAACAAAATGATTTTCAATAACTCAAATAACGTTTTTGGAACATTGAAAAATATTATTTAAGACAGAAGAAAAAATACAAAAGTGGAAATCATTTTTTAGAAAAGTAAACAATGTTATTGTCACGACCCCAAATCATAACCGGTCGTGATGGCGCCTATCGTGGGACTAGGCTAGCCAACCATTTCAGACTATCAATATATATACATGATTTTCCCAAAATTTAGTAGATTTTAAAATAGCAGAATGAGATGAAACAAAATACACACTTTCCCAAAAACCTGGGGTAAACTGTCATGAGCATCTAAGACTGGAAATACAATGTACAACATAGTGGCTTGCTACAACAAAAGTCTAAGGTACAAAAGACCAAAAAAAGCTATGATCTGAGGGAAGGAAAGGAGGTGAGGTGGGAACGCTAAACAACTACCTCAATCCTCGAACAACTCCAAGCTCGTCCGGAAATAAACTAGTGAGATGGTCCAGTACATGGATCTGCACACATAGTGCAGGGAGTAACGTGAGTACGCCAACTCAGTAAGTAATCAATGTAACTAAAAACTTGAGTGTAGTGAAGAGCATTTAAATCATGTAAATCCATATAATAAATAACAGTGGAAATGAATAAATCAAGTCAAGAATTCTACAATTCTGAATATTTCAAAAAACTCTGGTTTCCATTTAAAAATCTCATATAAAACATTTATCCAACATTTAATTATCAGAGCTCAGTGTAAAGAAGAGTGTAAACAATATTTTTCATTAAATATAAGCCTCTTTGGCACAGTATCACTCACAAATAAGCCTCTCGAGCAAGCCTCTCAGTCACTCGTGACTCCACAATCAGGATCTCATGCTCTCACTTAACACTCGTACTCAACAAGTACCATGAACACACACAAATGCTACGGCGGGCAGCCCTCTCCACTACCATATATATATATATATAAATATATATGTATATATATAAATATATATGTATATATATATATATATATATATATATATATATATGTATATATATATTTATCTTGTTGTGGCGTGCAACCCGATCCATATATAACATATGCTCCGGCATTCAACTCGATGTATATATCACATACGCTACGGCGTGCAGCCCAATCCATATAATAGTCGACTACGCTCACTAGAGGTGTACAGACTCTTGGAGGGGCTCCTTCAGCCCAGGCACTATATCTGCTGCGACGTGCAGCCCGATCCAATAGGTATATTGCTGCGGCATGCAACCCGATCCATATATAACATATATTGCTGCGGCGTGCAGCCTGATCCATATATCTATATATAATCTATATTTCTGCAGCGTGCAACCCGACCCACATGTAATATATAACATATATATATTGCTGCAGCATGCAGCCCGTCCCATAACTATCCTCACATGCTCGACTCTCGGCCTGAATCAGTCACCCTCACAAGCCACTCGGGCAATTTATCAAAACTCACGGGACTCGGCCCAAAATACTTTTCACAATTTCAAAGCAGTGTGATAATAGTGAAAATAACAACCAGTAGGAAAACATGACTGAGTTCACAGATGTTCTATTAGGATACTGGTAGAATGGAAAATACCCCTAAGGGTCTAACAGGTCGGCACAAGGCCCCAAACATGGCTCACGGTCCATAAACAAGTATAAATTTCTGAACACAGGATATCATAAGGTTTCAAATCGAATATGCAGCTTAATAGTCCCTAAGGGACGGACCAGGTCACAATCCTTATCGGTGCACGCCTCCACGCTCGTCACCTAGCATGTGCGTCACCTTATTTACCAAAACAATATCGAATACCGGGGTGTCATACCCTCAGGTTTAGAGTGACGATCGTTACCTACCTCAAAACAACCCAAAAGCTACTCCGCGATGCGCTTGCCCCTCGAATTGGCTCCCGATTGCTCCGAATCTCCAAGTTAGCCCCTTTGATTTCTTCTTCAAACCCTCTCAAATAGCTCTCAACTCCCTTAACAATGGAGGAAAAAAATGAGCTAATTTCGCAAATATGGCCTTTAAAACATCCTGCCCAGCACTTGTAATCCCTTCAGTGCGATCGCGACTCAACCACGCGATCGCTATACACAGCCCAGAACATCCTACGCGATCGCATACCAACACACGTGATCACATATAAAAAATTTCCATCCCACACACGCGACTCAGAACCTCTACGTGATTGCACCAAAGTCCACGAGATCGCACTGCTTCACCTGTCCAACCTATGCGACCGCAATCCATACCACACGATCGCATAGAACAAAATGCCTGCCCCACTCTTTTACTCTACGCGATCGCGGATGAATCCACACGATCGAAGTAAATAAATCACTGCTGCTAAAACACCAGAAAACAACAGACTCCTTAAGGCCAAAAGTGCCCGTTTGAGCATCCGAAAGACACTCGAGGCCCCTGGGACCTCAAACAATCCTACCAACACACCCTATAACATCATTTAAACTTAGTCGGGCCTTCGAAACACCAAAAACAACACGAAAACACCAAAATTACATCAAATTCAAGCCTATGAAGTTTGAAATTTCTAAATTTCGCCAATGATGTCGAAACCAACTAAATCACATCCCATCGCCCTGAAATTTTGCACACATATCTAAAATGACATTACGAATCTGTTCCAATTTCCAGAATTCCATTCCCACCTCGATAGCCTATTTTCCACTACCGACCGGAAATCGCCAAAAACTAACTTTCGCCAATTCAAGCGTTATTCTACACAAAACATCATTCCGAATACACTCCTAAGTTCCAAATCACCTAACAAAGCTATACGAGCCATAGGATCAACATTTCGAGGTCGTTTACCAATAAGTCAACACCTAGTTGACTTTTTCAACTATTAAGCTAATTTAAGAGACTCAGTGCCTTTATTATCACCACGACCACTCCGAACCCAAACCAACCGACCCAACACAACAAAAGAAGGCTAAGCAATACATGATAAAGTAGAAATGTGGGAAACGGGGCTAATCACATGGAACGACTGGCAGGGTAGATACATCCTCTCTCTCTTAAACAAACGTTCTTCCTCGAACTGGTCTAGAAATATACTTGGAGTCTCAAATAAGGTGGGATATCTGCTCCACATCTCCCGCTAGGTCTCCCAGGTGTCATCCTCCACCAGTTGTCCTCTCCAGTGAACCTTCACTGAAGCTATATCCTTAGACCTCGGCTTTCTGACATGAAGACCCAAAATAGCCACTAGCTCTACCTCATATGACATATCACCCTCGAGTTGAACCGTGCTGAAGTCCAAAACATGGGACGGGTCACCAACATACTTCTGGAGTATCGACACATGGAACACTGGATGAATACTCGATAAGCTGGGAAGCAAGGATAGTCTATATGCCACCTCCCCAATCCTCTAAAGCACCTCAAAAGGCCCAATGAACCTGGGACTCAACTTTCCCGTCTTTCCGAACCTCATAACACCCTTTATGGGTTACACCTTTAGCAGCACTTTCTCCCCAACCATGAAAGACACATCTCGGACCTTCCGGTCCACATAACTCTTCTGCCTAGACTACGCCATGCAAAGCCGCTCCCGAATCAACTTCACCTTTCCCAACGCATCTTGAACCAAGTATGTGCCTAATAGCCTAGCCTCGCCCGGCTCAAACCAACCAACCGGAGATCTGCAATTCCTACCATATAAAACCTCATAAGGATCCATCTGGATACTCGACTGATAATTATTTTTATAAGAAAACTCTGCGAGTGGCAGAAACTTATCCCATGAACCCACAAAATCAATGACACAGGCAAGCAACATATCCTCCAAAATATGAATAGTGCGCTTTGGTTTCCCGTCGGTCTGAGGATGAAATGATGTGCTCAACTCAACCTGAGTACCCAACTCTCTCTATACGGCCCTCCTAAACTACGATGTGAACTGAGTACCTCTGTCAGAAATGATAGAAATTGGAACCCCGTGCAATCGAACAATCTCCGTGATATAAATCTCAGCTAACCTCTACAAAGAATATGTACTACCAACAGGAATGAAGTCCGCGGACTTGGTCAGTCGATCCACAATAACCTATATAACATCAAACCTCTTCGAAGTCTGTGGGAGTCCAAGTACGATGTCCATGGTGATTTGCTCCCACTTCCACTCCAGAATATCAAATCTCCGAAGCAATCCATCCGGTCTCTGGTGCTCATACTTGACCTAATGATAGTTGAGACACCGAGCCACAAACTCAACAGTATCTCTCTTTATCCGCCTCCATCAATAATGCTGTTTCTGATCTTGATACATCTTTGCGGCACCCGGATGGATGGAATACCCCAAACTATGGGCCTCAGCTAGAATCAAATCTCGGACCCCATCCACATTGGGCACGCAAATCCGGCCTTGCATCCTCATGATCCCATCATCACCAATAACCACATCATTGGCATCACAGTGACGGACCCTTTTCTGAAGAACAAGCAAATGTGGATCATCATACTGGCGTGCTCTAATCTGATCATAAAAAGAAGACTTGGACGCTACATAAGCCAAAACCAGCAGAGGCGCTGATAGATCCAATCTGACCAACTGACCCTCTAATGCATGAACTTCAAGTGCTAATGGTCGTTCTGCTACTGGAAAGTAGGCTAAACCCCCCAAACTCTCCGCCTTGCGACTCAGGGCACCGACCACTACATTGGCCGTTCCAGATGATATAAAATAGTGAGGTCATAGTACTTGAGAAGCTCCAACCACCTCCTTTGACAGTAATTCAGATACTTTTGCTTAAGCAGATGCTGCAAACTACGGTGATCAGTGAAAATCTCAAAATGCACTCCATACAAATAATGACGCCAAATCTTCAAGGCTAGCTCAAGATCGTGCACTGGATAATTCTTCTCGTGTACCTTCAACTGTCTGGATGCGTAGGAGATCACCGTACCGTCCTGCATCAAAACCGCTCCAAGGCCAACTCTCGAGGCATCACAGTAAACTGTATAAGAACCTGAACCTGTAGGCAAAATCAATACCGGAGCTGTAGTCAAAGCTAACTTGAGCTTCTAAAAGCTCTCCTCACACTCCTCAGTCCACCTGAACTGAGAGCTTTTCTGGGTCAGTCTAATCATAGGTGCTGTAATGGATGAAAATCCCTCTACGAAACAACGGTAGAGACCCTGCCAAACCAAGGAAAGTGCGAATCTTGGTAGCTGATGATGCTCTAGGTCAGCTCTACGCCGCCTTTACCTTATTCGGATCAACCTGAATAGACTTACTAGACACCACGTACCCCAAGAATGCTACTGAATCAAGCCAGAACTCACACTTCAAAAATTTTGCATACAATATCTTCTCTCTCAAGGTCTAAAGGACAACTCTCAAATGCTGCTCATGATCCTCCCGATATCATGAATACACCAAGATATCGTCAATGAACACGATGATGAAAGAATCCAGATAAGGCCAGAATACACTGTGCATCAAGTGCATAAAGGTTGCTGGGGCATTGGTCAGCCCAAATGACATAACCAGGAACTCATAATGACCATATCTAGTCCTGAAAGAAGTCTTCGGGATGTCTGGCCCGCGAATCTTCAATTGATGAAAGCCGGAACGCAAGTCAATTGTAGAAAATACCCTAGAACCCTACAACTGATCTAACAAGTCATCTATACGAGGCAAGGGATACCAGTTCTTCTACGTGACTCTAGTCAGTTGCCGATAATCAATACACATAAGCATTGAACCATCATTCTTCTTTACAAAAAACACTAGTGCACCGCAAGGTGACACACTAGACCGAATGAACCCCTTATCTAGGAGTTCCTGTAGCTGCTCGTTTAATTCCTTTAGATCCGCTGGTGCCATACGATAAGGTGGAATAGAAATAGGCTGAGTGCCTGACACCAGGTCAATACCAAAATCAACGTCCCTGTTAGGTGTCATGCCTGANTACTACTGTAGCTGCTCGTTTAATTCCTTTAGATCCGCTGGTGCCATACGATAAGGTGGAATAGAAATAGGCTGAGTGCCTGACACCAGGTCAATACCAAAATCAACGTCCCTGTTAGGTGTCATGCCTGACAGGTCTGCATGAACACGTCCGGAAAGTCACGGACCACAGGAACCGAATCAATAGCGGGAGTCTCAACACTCACGTCCTTCACAAAAGCCATATACGATAAACATTCCTTCTCAACCATACATTGAGCCTTCAGGTAGGAAATCACCCTGCTAGGCACATAATCAGAAGAATTTCTCCACTCAACCCTTGGACATCCAGGCATAGCTAAGATCACTGTCTTAGCGTGACAATAAAAAAGGCATGACACAGAGATAACCAGTCCATGCCCAATATCACATAAAAATCGACCATGCTGAGTAACAGCAGGTCCACTCGGGTCTCCAGACCCCCAATAGATATCACACACAACCGATACACATGGTCCACAACAACAGTATCGCCCAATGGAGTCGACACATGAACATACGTAACTAAAGACTCACGGGGCATATCCATAAAATTGAAAAATATGAAGAAACATAGGAATATGTAAAACCAGAGTCAAATAAAGCCAAAGCATCTCGAAAACAGACTGAGACAATACATGCGGTCACTGCATCGGAGGCCATAACATCTGCCCTGGCAAGAAAACTTACATACGTGCCTGAACTCCACTTGCTCGACCTCCCCCTCTAGGTCGGCCTCTAACTTACTGACTACCACCCCTGGCTGCCTGGGTAGGTGGTGAAGTAACTGGAGCTGAAGTTGAAGGCTAGCTCCTCAGCTAAGATGGACCTCCAAGAAGATGAGGACACTTCCTCCTCATATGCCCTAACTCTCAACACTCATAACAACTCAATGCCTCCTCATATGGCCGCTTGGAGAACCATGCATAGAAGAAACTGGTGGTGCTCGAGCTGCACTCTGGGCTAGAAGGGCACCGAATGAAAAATGGCCTGGCTGAAAACTGCAGGGTCCATGCCCCAAAGATGCACCACTATAGGCTGGGCGGCCTGACAGAGGAGGCCTGAATGAACGGCCTCTACCATGCTGAATCTTCCCCCTGGAATGAGCACCACTAGAACCACCTGATCCACGAGGCCTCTTGTCCTCCCTCTATACCCACTCCTAGCGGCGAACCGACTCAATATATCGAGGAATATCAATAACCTGCTCGAATGTAGCATCTGATACTCTCTACCGGGTCATGAAAAGGTAGAGCTGATAATTAAGGCCATCTAAAAACCTCCTAATCCTCTCCCTTTCAGTAGGGACCAAATCCGTGGCATGACGAGCCAACTCCGAAAACCGCATCTCGTACTGCATCACTTATAGCTCCCCCCTGACGCAGCTGCTCAAAAAGGCTGTGTTGCTCCTCCCTGTGTGACTGAGGTACATACTTCTCTAAAACGATAGTGGAGAAGTGCTGCCAGGTGAGGGGTGCTTAACCAACAGGCCTACGGCTCTCAAAAGACTCCCACCAAGTGAAAGTAGCATCAGAAAACTGAAAAGCAGCAAATGAGACCCCACTCGTCTCCAAAATCTCAGCAGTACGCAACATTCTCTGACACTTATCCTGAAAACCCTAGGCATCCTCGCCCTCAGCACCACTGAATGTCGGAGGCTGTAGTCTACTAAACCTCTCCATCCTACGCTGCTCATCATCTGGCATAGCTGGGACCACGATGTTCTGAGCTGGAGCTACTGGCTGGGCTAAAACCACCCCCGGTGTTTGCTGGCACTGAGTAACCTGCTCATGTGTCCGGGAAACTTGAGTCTGACTGCCTCCCCCGGCCTGAGAAGTAGCGGCAACTCCCTGAGCAAGGGTGGTACACACAGTCAAGATCTGAGCTAGGGTCTCCTGAAGACCCGGGATAAAAATAGGCACTGCCAGTGCATGAGCCTGTCCCGCTAGATCAGCGGCAGGAACCTGATCCTAAATAGTAGGGGAATCAACTGGCACTGCCCTGGTTGCTGCATGGGTTGGCCCCTACCTCTACCACGGCCTCGACCTTTTGCTAGTCTAGCTGGTGGCTGATCATCCTGATCAGTAGCGCGAGTCCTCACCATCTGTGAGAGAATGAAACAACAAAATTTTAGATTTCTAGAATCAACAAAAGGGCACGACAAAATTCAAGAAAAATGAGATTGTTCCTAAGGGGTCCGCAGCTTCTCGAAGATAAGTACAGACGTCTCCGTACCGATCCGCAAGACTCTACTAAACCTGCTCATGACCGTTGAGTCCTATGTAACCTAGGCTCTGATACCAACTGTCACGACCCCAAATCCTAACTGACCGTGATGACGCCTATCGTGGGACTAGGCTAGCCAACCACTTTAGACTATCAATATATATACACATCATTTTCCCAAAATTTAGTAGATTTTAAAATACCAGAATGAGATGAAACAAAATACACACTTTCCCAAAAAGAGGTGAGCTGGGGACGCCAACTACTTTAATCCTCGAACAACGCCAGGCTCGTTCGGAAATCAACTAGTGAGATTGTCCGACATCTGGATCTCCACACAGAGGTGCATGGAGTAACGTGAGTACGCCAACTCAGTAAGTAATCAATGTAACTAAAAACTTGAGTGTAGTGACGACCATTTAAATAATGTAAATCCATATAATAAATAACAGTGGAAATGAATAAATTAAGTAAGGAATTCTAAAATTCTGAATATTTCATAAAACTCTGGTTTCCATTTAAAAATCTCGTGTAAAACATTTATCCAACATTTAATTATAAGAGCTCAGTGTAAAAAAGAGTGTATACAACATTTTTCATTAAATATAAGCCCCTCGGGCACAGTATCACTCATAAATAAGCCTCTCGGGCAAGCCTCTCAGTCACTCGTGACTCCACTATCAGTATCTCCTGCTATTACTTAACACTCGTACTCAGGAAGTACCATGAACACACACAAATGTTGCGACGGGCAGCCCGCTCCGCTACTCTATATATATATATATATATATATATATATATATATATATATATATATATATATATATATATATATATATATATATATATATATATATATATATATATATATATATACTGTTACAGCATGCAGCCCGATCCATATATAACATACGCAGCGGCGTGCAGCCCGATCCATATAATAGTTGACTTCGCTCATTGGGGGTGTACAGACTCCTGGAGGGTTTAACATGTTGGCACAAGGCCCCAAATATGGCTCGCAGTCCATAAATAAGTATAAATTTCTGAAACACAGCATATCATAAGGTTTCAAATCGAATACGCTGCTTAAAAGTCGCTACGGGACGGACCAGGTCACAATCCCTATCGGTGCACGCCCCCATGCTCGTCACCTAGCATGTGTGTCACCTCATCTACCAAAATAATATCGAATACCGGAGTGTCATACCCTCTGGTTTAGAGTTATGATCGTTGCTTAGCTCAAAACAACCCCAAAGCTACTCCGCGATGCGCTTGCCCCTTGAATTGGCTCCTGATTGCTCTGAATCTCCAAGTAAGCCCCTTTGATTTCTTCTTCAAATAGCTCTCAACTCGCTCAACAATGGAGGAAAAAAATGAGCTAATTTCGCAAATATGGCCTTTAAAACATTATGCCCAGCACTTATTATCCCTTCAGTGCGATCGTGACTCAACCCAAGCGATCAGGATGCATAGCCAAGAACACCCTACGCGATCGCATACCAACACACCTGATCGCATAGAACAAATCTCTATCCCACACGCGCGCCTCAGACCCTCTACGCGATCACACTGCATCACCTGTCCAACCTATGCGATCGCAATCCATACAACGAGATCGCATAGAAAAAAATGCCTGCCCCACTTTTTTACTCTACGCGATCGCGGATGAATCCACGCGATCGCAATGAAGAAATCACTGATGTTAAAACACCATAAAATAATAGACTCCTTAAGGCCAAAAGTGCCTGTTTGAGCATCTAAAATACACATGAGGCCCCCGGGACCTCAAAAAATCCTACCAACACACCCCATAACATCATTCAAACTTATTCGGCCTTCAAAACCCCAAAAACAACACGAAAACCCAAAAATTACATCAAATTCAAGTCTATGAACTTTGAAATTTCTAAATTTCGCCAATGATGCTGAAACCAACCAAAACACATACTATTGATCTGAAACTTTGCACACGTATCCAAAATGACATTACGAATCTCCTCCAACTTCCGGAATTCCATTCCGACCCCGATAGCCTATTTTCCACTGCCAACCGGAAATCGCAAAAAACTAACTTTCGCCAATTTAAGCCAAATTCTACACCGGACACCAAAAGTTCATTGCGAACAAACACCTAAGTCCCAAATAACCTAATGAAGTTATTTGAGCCATAAGATCCGCATTCTGAGTTCATTTACAATTAAGTCAACTCCCAGTTAACTTTTTCAACTATTAAGTTAATTTAAGAGACTAAGTGCCTTTGTTCTCACCACGACCACTCTTAACCAAAACCAACCGACCCAAGACAACATAAAAAAGTTAAGCAATATATGATAAAGCAGAAATGGGGGAAACGGGGCTAATCACACCGAACGACCAACATGGTCGTTATAATTATTCAGCCTTGCAACCCCGGAACTCGTCGAGCCCTTGATGGTCTAATAGTCCAGTTCTTAAGGAATGCTACTCTCTCCACATCTTGGATGGTAGGTCCTTCCTCCTCCACCTATTCAACGATCACACAACAGTCCATCATAATCTTTCAAGAACAAATTCCTCAGTGCTGCCAATACTTCTCCTTCCTCTTATCCCCATATGATATCGGCCTGATGAAAGGTCTGACTCAGTGCGAAACGGGTTTCTCAAGAGGGTAGTATGGGCCAAGCCATAGTGGCGACCAATTCCGATATTCCTGCCAGGTATACTGATATCTGAGCCCAGAGGTCGTGCCATAGCGCTTCAATTGTACTGTTTTGGAGATATCTTGAAGCTTTTAACCAAGCCCCTTACCAGGTCCATACTCTGCCCATGCCAATATACTCTATATTTTACTACTCCACCATTTATCCTTTTCAATCGCGTTAGCACACTCGATGCGAAGGTAGGTTTCTCCACCTAACTTCCTTCTATTTTCAACCATCGGAACAGTCTGATTTGTGTCAGTGGGGTTGCTCCCATCTCCATGGATGATCACTTCTTGATGGTTCAACTCAAATTTTAACGCTTGGTGCAAAGTGGATGCGACAGCTCCAGCTGCGTGTATCCAAGGCCGTCCCAGAATAGATTGTAGGAGGCGGATATGTCTAGCACCTGGAATTGAACATCAAACAAGGTAGGACCTATTTGCAAGCATATGTTAGTTTCTCTGACCGTGGCCCTTTTCGACCCATCAGACGCTTTTATATTCATAGTCTCTTCTCGTATCTCATGTAAAACTTTGCCCAACCTCTTCAGAGTTGTCAACGGGCAAATATTGAGGCTGGATCCTCCATCTATCAAAACTCTGGCGATGAACTTGTCATCACATTGCACTATGATGTGGCAGCTCGTGCTCATGGAAAGTGATCTTGTGGCTTTCTAGCACCTGCTCGACCATATTGGCCATTTCCCCACTAGTGATGTTGTTTGGCACATATGCTTCCTTCAACACTTTCATCCGAGCATTCCTGTGTGCTTCAAAAATTGCAGCAACGACAAGATGGATATCTGGGCGGGAGTCTTAACCTTCCTCCAGAGGTCATCCGAACCAGTCTCAATGACGGGCGGTCTCTTAGAAGCTTGCTTACTGGTTTTTCCTAAATGTCCAGGTGTATAAACCCTTCATGTTCTGGTAATTCCTTGTGCAGCGCCGGATTCTTCCATCTTGGACTTTTCCGTTCTTGTAGCCTCGACCACATAATTCCAAGGTAAAATATTGGAACTAAAGGGTGGTTTGGATGCCACCGTTAGAGTGAAAAGTGTGGCTACCTCCACTTCAAATAGAGTGAGTGTTGATGCATGTGGTGTTACTTCCACTTCTAAAGGAACCGATTCGGCTACCTCGACTTCATGTAGCGGATGTACCTACACCATAATGGGATTGAGTGTGACTGCAGGTTTCTTAGGATCATCACCTTTTCCAGTAAGCTCGATTGATCCCTCGGGATCCCATTCTTCATTAGTTTCTATCACATTGACCCCTCAACTCCTATGATCTGGGATAGGATTGTTGCGGACGTTGGGTGCAGCTTCCTTCGCCTATATGATCTTATTATCAATCAGTGTTTGGATCTTGTCTTTCAAGGTGCGGCACTCGCCAATAGTATGTCCCTTCATGCCGGAATGATATAAAAAAGGTATTGTTTGGAATGACCTATTGAGATGAATTCTCCGTTGCCACAGCGGGAATAAGGGTGACATATCCAGCGGCTTTTAAGATTTTGTACAACTGGTCGATGGGTTCAGCAATGACGGTGTACTGTCTGGGTGGCTTGCGGTCAAAATTACGCATGCGTTTTTCGTAGTTTGGATGAGTTGGAGGCGACTGATAATAGGATGCTTGAGAATTATAGGTATGGTAGGCGGTAGCAGGTTGGGAATATCTGGGAGGTGATGGTTGGTATGTGGGTGGAGGTGTTTGGTATACAAATGGAGTTTTCGGGCCTTGGGCAACCATTATTGTTCCCACTTTTTTCTTTTTGGATATGCCGTCTGACTTTAATTCTTAGTTCATGGCCTGCAGCGCCTAAAAATTCGTCATCATTCAATTTTTAATACCTTCCTAGATCCTTTCTCCGAGATTGCTGATATTAGAGAACTTATGATTCTCAATAACCATTAGCCTTTCGTAATATTGTCCTGTGCCCTGACAAAGAACTTGTTCATTTGTTCTTCATCTAATGCCGGCCTGACCTTCGCTATTTCTGACCTCCACCGAGTAGCATACTCGCGAAAGGTCTCAGTTGGCTTCTTCTTGAGGTTCTGGATATAGAAAGCATCCGGTGCATTCTCTGTGTTGAATCTGAACCTGTCAATGAAATCTGACGCCATGCTCACCCAATTAGCCCATTTCTAGGGATTATGTCTTATGTACCAAGATAGGGCATCTCTAGTAAGGCTTCTCATAAAAAACTTCATACAAATCCTTTCATCTTTTCTAACCCCCACGAGCTTGTCACAGTAAGTTCTCAAATGAACCTTGGGGTCGCCCGTTCCATCAAGCATTCCAAACTTGGGAGGTTTGTAACCCTCCGACAGCTCCACATCGGGCTGTATGCATAAATCCTCGTAATTTATACCTTCAATCGCTTTGCCTCTTGATCACGCTCAACTATGTTTAATAAAATACTAAGCGGGCGTTGCAAATATAATTCGGGGTATTATGCCCAGAGTCGATCCCACAGGGAATGTACGTATCAAGCAAGCTATTAGAATACTCAATTGTGACTTGATGTTATTTAAATTACTAACACTAAAGATTAAAACTAAAGATTAGCTACGCTAAGGTATAAAAAATTGTAATAAAGATCAAAGGTTATGGTTTCCCTCGTTGGTGAATTTACCTCTCAGATACTTTATATAGCTTGATTAAGTGTCTTNCTCTATCTACCATAAATCTCTCTCAAGTAATTATGATAATTTACTAGACGCACTCTCTCAAGTTACGCTAGCTAGATTGCATTACAATTCACTTTAGATTGCACCCGAGGTATCATTATCTCTAATCCAACCTCTAAACCCTCAGTTATGACTTTCATCTATACTGTGGGAGTGATGTTGTTCAAATAACTACCTAAATATGCACTCTCTCTCAAGTAGATACATAATAAATAAGCACAACTAATTGATGGCCATTCAATTAACTACAACAAGAACGTAGTTGAACAAATAGAGATTAATGAACCCATCGGAACTCTATTAATAACACAATAAGTTCATCCTCCAACGGGTTCTACCAAAACCCTAGATTAAAGAATTTAGCTAAACATGTTCAAAAGAATCAACTCTAAAATAACTTGCATAATGAAACTACAAAGTAATGAAGAAAATCTGTACAAATTGATGTCTTGTCGTCCGTCTCTTCGAATCCCCTCTAACTTGTGTTTTCGGGGTCTATTTATATGTTTAGGACAAACCCTAAACGTGTAGGATACTTCTATTACAACCGGAAAACACTTAAACTAGTCAAAACTCGGAATTCCAGTGGCTTGCATTCCATGCTCCTAAAAAAATAAAAAAATTGACACTACAAAATAATACAATTAGAAAAATACACTAAAACAAAATTAAAATAAAATAAAATAAAATAAAGAAGTAAAGCTGGGTTGCCTCCCAATAAGCGCTTGATTTAACGACGCGGCACGGCGTGAATCGCTTTCTGCCTCCACTTCGAACATATGAATTGCGCCCCCAATTTGGCATCATGTTTTCGGTAATTCTCCAAGGGTGGTGGAACAAATATAATTGGCCCAAGCAACCATTGTATTATTTTATACTTCTTGGTTGTTAGATGAGGTATGTAGTCCTGTCTTTGTGGCACGAAAAATTCCAGAATGTAAGTATCATGTCCCTCATTCCTTGACTCCTCAATCGGCTCAGATGACTCTATTTCCGTATCCTCATCCAAGCACAATGTGGAAAAATGTTTGGAGTGAGAACCAATGCGCTCAAACACATGAACTGCAGGACTTTCAACATCCTCAACAACAATCACACTAGAGTCGATTAAAGTTGTATCCTCAACGCCCCTGGCTGACTCTAGTATTACTTCTTCAACATCGGCATCCTCAAATTCTAATTGGTTAGAGTGCTGGGTTTCTACTTTGGACACCTCCATTGGCACCTCAATTCTCATCTCTGATGTACACTGCTCCTGGCTACTATCCATAATATTGGCATATTGAGCGTTAAAAGCTTCAACTAGTTGACTCGTTTGAGCCTCAAAGTTGCCAATAGTTTCATCTTGCCTTTGTACACGCAGTCGTAACACCTCATGTTGTTCCAGAATGCACTTTATCATATCCTTGAGTCTTTTCAGGTCATCATTACTGAGTTCTTTGTTTCTATTAACTTCAGAAGAAAAAGAAGAACCATCAAAGTACGGGGTTGGGGGAAGATAAGAAATATAAGCACAACCCTGAAAGTGACCATCTTGACCACCACACATATCACACTCATTCCACACATAAGATTGAGTTGGTGCACATAACTCGCTCTCGGGAAGATTTTGATAATTTTGCTCTAGGTGGTTTCCTCCATAATATGCATAATGAGGATCAAAAGTAGAATTACCAACATTCAAACTCTTGTAATTCCATGATGCCATGTTTTAACAAATAAAACTAAAATAAAGAAAATAAAAATTAAATACTAAAAAAAAAAATTAAAAAAAAATCAACTTGAAACCTAATAATATGTACAATTACAGCTACACTTGATAATACCGTTAATTCCCCGGCAACGGCGCCAAAATTTTATTACGCTCAACTATGTCTAATAAAAGACTAAGCGGGCGTTGCAAATATAATCCGGGGTATTATGCCCAGAGTCGATCCCACAGAGAATTTACGTATCAAGCAAGTTGTTAGAATACTCAATTGTCATTTGATGTAATTTAAATTACTAA
>ML309250.1:0-54940 GCA_005239505.1 Nicotiana paniculata | reverse complement strand
GGGAGTGATGTTGTTCAAACAACTACCTAAATATGCACTCTCTCTCAAGTAGATACATAATAAATAGGCACAACTAATTGATGGCCATTCAATTAACTACAACAAGAACGTAGTTGAACAAATAAAGATTAATGAACCCATCAGAACTCTATTAATAACACAATAAGTTCATACTCCAATGGTTTCTACCAAAACCCTAGATGAAAGAAGTTAGCTAAACATGTTCAAAAGAATCAACTCTAAAATAACTTGCATAATGAAACTACAAAGTAATGAAGAAAATCTGTACAAATTGATGTCTTGCCGTCGGTCTCTTCGAATCCCCTCGAAGTTCTATTTTTGGGGTCTATTTATATGTTTAGGACAAACCCTAAACGTTTAGGAGACTTCTATTCCAACCGGGAAACACTTAAACTCGTCAAAACTTGGAATTGACCGGAACCAGGGACCTGGGCGTTTGGGCTCAAACGCCCCCCTAAGGCCAAGGCCGACCTAGCGTTTTGGCTCTAAGGCCCCCCTAACGCCAGGGGCTACCTGTATTTAGGGGACAAACGCCTGGATAAGGCAAGGGTGTTCCCTCTTCTCCTCTTAAGCGTATTTTTGACGTATTTGCATCCATTTAGCTCGGTTTCCATCTCCAATTCACCTACACATGAAATAAACTCCATTAAGCACATAAAACGTGTGTTTTTATCATTAACGCACATAAAATTTAAGGCATATAACATGTTAAACTTTTAATTCTAGCCTCGCATCACCTCCTTCAACACCCTGAACTCGACTCGTTAGTTTCTTGAGCTCCTCAGTCATATTCTCGATGGATTTTGGTGTATAGGAGATTGGTTGAGTGGAGTGAGGTAAGGTATCTACGTATATAGGGTTGTTCTGGTGAATGCCAGGAGTTTGGGTATAGTGGTTGTCATTGATGGAGTTCTGGGGTTCGGGGATAGGTTGCGGTGTGTTCTAAGGAGTGTGATAGGTGGTTTGGGTATTGAGTAGGGAGATGCTGATTTTGAGGAGGAGTTGTATACTGGTGAGGTGCGGGAGGATTCTACGGGCGTTTGTTGGGTGTGTTATGGGATGGTGCAGTTCAAGTATCTTCTGCTCAACCCGTAAAATCAAATCATTTGGGGCCTGAGTGCCCCGACCATCGGAAGTTTCCACATTCTCAACGTGTGCAGTTTTGCTGTTCATATCATCCATTTTAACTTTCGTTTTGGCTTTCGGTAAACTTGGAGGTGGAGAAGGCAGTGGGCCTCTTGATCTGGTATGATAAGCTGATGATGCCAGTATGCGTGAACCAACCTTGGGGAATGGGAATAATGGAAAAGGAAAGGAAAACAAAAGGTAACCAAGTAAGTGAGGGTTCCAAAAAGATTATTTGTAATATCTAAACACACAGTGCGGGAATGTAAATTCACGTCCTAATTTGGGAGCCTCATTATGAACGAGGTAGGCCTAGCGACAAGTTGATTTGGAGAACATCAGTGCCAATAATTGCCTCGTTTCATTAATGTAAAAGTAGATGAATCTAAACTGACACTAAACAAGATAAGTCATTAATGGCACTTGGTCTTATTACATTTGAAAAAGCAGATAAACCTAATCTACTTGGTCCCAGAAGGACCTTCCCCATGCTTGATCTTCTTGGCTCCATCAATCAGGTTCCCCAGGTCGCGCATGCCCAACAACAGGTATACCCTTGCTAGATGGTCTGTTTCGCTTCGCTCAGCATTCTGCTAGTCGAGAACTCTCTTCCTCGTCTTCTCCTCCAGTTCCATCAGACCTTGCTCCAGATATTCCAGCCTTTCATTAGACTTGATAGTCATTTCCCTCACTTCATTGATTAGTTCCATATCAGTCTTGTATTCCTCCAGATGCTCGGCCTCATACTCATGAACCCTTTTGTTTAGTTTATTGTGTTTCACTTGGGCTTCAACAACTTCATATATGACCTTGTATCCCCGGCCGATTCCCGGCTCAACTATCCATGCTATGTTTTCTTCCAACCATGATTGTTAAAAGCGTACATGCCTTGCGTGATACCTGTATGGCTCGATGGTGTCCCTTTCTAAAATAATCTTTAGGTGTCACATATGCAGAGCTTCATATTTGTACGGTATGTTGTCATCCTGAAAATCTACCCTGTAATGACCCATTTTAGAAACTCACGGTATGACTTGCTTCTTGCCTGCCTGTCTCATAACCCTGATGGGAACATAAAGGTATATGCCCCTTAACCTGATCAACACTAAGTGCGGAGCGTCCATAAATCTGATGATGAACCCACTAGTAGGTAACCATTTGAACATCCATTGAACCTAGTCCTCAGTCAATTTGTCGAAAAACTCCACCCATTCTGTAGCATTCTCTGGTTGAGCAAAACTGTCTGGAATGAAGGTCATTCTCTTAGGGTGATGAAGGGCTATGTGATCATTCCACAGCCTTCGTGGAAACTCTTGGTGGTATCGACCTCTCTGGAGGTGTTCTAGCGACCAAACCTGTAGTAGCAGATTACAACCCTCGAAGTGTTTGAACCCCTTCTAGCAGCGATCCAATGCCCGATCTATGTGTGCTATAATCATAGGAACGATAGTATATTTTTTCCCCTCGATTCCTTCCATTAGAGTTTTAGTTACCATGGCCAGTCTTGTGTGAATCCTATCTCCTTTGCTTGGAAACACTATCATACCCAAGAAACATGCGACGAAGACAAAAACCCTACGGTGAGTCCAACCCAGGGAGGTGATGGGAAATTCGTCACGAAAGGTACGATATGATTTTCTATGACCATATCGTTCATAGAGGTAGTCAAAGGGTATGTAGGACTTCTTCAGGCACTCCAAATTGTCGTTCCTTTTCAAAACCATCATTTTTAGAAACCCCCTAGTGGTACGATTTTCCGGTACCAATAAACCAAGACGGTCCCAAGGTAATCCAGCGTACCCCCCTATCTCTTCCAAGAGAGGGGTCATTTCTATGTTTCCAAAAAGGAACATGGACCTTTCTCCATCCAAAAACATAGTGGCCTCTTCGATCAACATATTGTTTGTTTGGATGTCCAATAAAGAGGGTAAGTTTCCGAGGACCCTTTTCACATGGTCTTTTTCGCTTGGCGAATGGTTCTCCCACCAATGCAGCAACAATTTTGGTATTCTTTGGACCATGCCGAACCTGGGACTTCGTGCCTCATTTTCTGCAAAAAAATAAGGTTGGACCCTTTCCCCCTCCAGATTCGACTACTTATACATCAGTGATTAGCATATTGGCACTTATTTCTCAAAATTAATGCACAGACCGTGGTTGCGTCCGTTCGGATTATGGAAACCCCAGTGAACTTTTGGACAAGGCTTTTCCTAAAGGGTTATTATGTGGACAACATATTAACCCTGCTAGGTTTGACTATGATGCATGTACAATAAATCAGAGTAAGGTTTCTATAGAGGTCTAGACTAGTACCCTCAAGCGGACAACTTGAGGGGGAAAAGCACGGAACCGTCGACTGCACCGCTGATCGACTGTTTCACCGCAAATAAGTCTTTCCGAATTCAAAGGGATGATACATAGGAAGAGCGCAAACACTCATCAAGCGGTTATATGGTATTGATTACGCACGAGTGGAATATGATGTTGACCATGATTTATGAAACGGAAAATAGCACGTTGTAACATATTTGCACGTTAAGAATAATAAATGCGGTATTTATTAATTGAAAAGGCGTTTTATAAAAAAGAAAGAAAACAAAGAGACAAGTCAGTTTCCATAATAAAGAGTAATAAAACAAGAAAGAGAAATCGTAAAGGCTTAAAAAATAGGCAAATAAGTTCACATAGAGTGGGAAATGGAAAGGTTGTGCAAGTATTAACAGAATAAAGCATGCTTAAAGACTAATTCACAAAAATCAAGTTCGTTATGGTAAGAGCCTAGGTATTTTCCTGTATAATGGGCTTCACCAAATACGTTGTTATAATTTAAATCAAACAAAAAACTCACAGGTACACTAACTTCTTACCAAATATTACGCACGATTTCACGAGGATATTTTATAGAAATGCCGAGGCATATGGACCGATCCCATCATAATATGTGCACTGCTGAAGGTTGAACGACACGAACCATAGATGCATCTATTAAACTGCCGAGGCGAACGGCCCGATCCCATTAGAATAATAAGCTTAAACGGGTCTTTGACCCCCACTCGCGAATAAACATGTGAGTTGTAATTTTTTAGGAAAATTGTTCGATGAAAATGCATAACGCGTGAGAAATCCGTAACACAAACACCATTATTCCGTGGAAAATCATGAAACTCGCGAAAAAATCTACAATAGCAAGTCTATCACTCTACGCATGTCTAGACTCAAGTCGTAATGCGAAATAAAAGAATTAAACAAGCAAGGATAATCCCTATAGTACAAATACAACATGATGTGAACCTAAGTTTACCCCGATAATAACATGAATCTAACTATGTAAGCACTCTCGTCACCTCATACGTACATAGTCCCCGCAACAAGTTGCACATATTAAATATATCACCTAAGGATATTTTCCCCTCGTAGCATTAGATAGGAGATTTACCTCGCTATGAAGTTCCATAACCGGCTCCAACGCCACTCTATCACCTCAACTCGATGCCCGTCGCTCCAAAATTAGTCAAACAATGTGCAAACCAATAAAAACATACTCTAATACTCATAATAAGTCAATTTATAATAATTCCCAACTCCGCTCGAAAAATCAATAAAGTCAATCATCAACTCCACGTGCCCGGATAAATATTACCCATAACTCATATGGTCTATATCCATAAATTCATCTAATTTCATCCAGGAATCGACCCTCGAATCAAGGATATACCATTTCTCAATTGTGGGGCTGAAAATCCCATTTTTACAGTCCAAACACGAATAAAAATAATAATTAACAGAAATAATAATGGAGAAACATCAAAATAAAGTTCATACATTTACCCCCCTTATTGATACGAGAATAATTCCGCAAAAATCACCTCAAATAAAGCTCTGGAACTCAAGATATGCCCAAAATACTAAATTCCCGGTTTAAAACACTGTCCAAATGATTTTTCTTCACCGCGTTCGTGAGGGGACCTTCGACAAAAGAAATTTTTCACATTGACCGTCAACCCAAATTTCCTTCTTCGCGTACGTGGGACTTCACTCACGTTCACCAAGAACAAAGTCCGCACCTGAAACCAGCAATCTTTCCCGACATGAAATTTGGCATAACTCTCTCATACGACATCTAAATTCAACGATTCTTGTTGCTATGGATCCATAATTACGATAAAAATTTAATGATTCAATCCAATCACAAATCACAGGTCGTTTTCTCATAATAGTTCCCTTTATGCCCAAAGAAACGATGCTGAAACATCAAATATGAGCGTGACACAACCCAAACACCTCTGGAACACACCCGAGGCCCTCGGGACCCCGTCCAATTATACAAAGTTGTCCAAAAACAAAATAAAAACTTATTCAAAGCGTCAAACCAAGTCAAACAACATCAAAATCATGAATCGTTCCTCGAATCAAACTTATAAATTTCCAAATTTCCAAATTGTATATCTTGTGTCCAAACACATCAAATCAATCCGGAACGACTTCAAATTTTGCACAAAAGTCTCAAATGACATAACTGACCTATTTCAACTTCTAGAATCGAGATCTGACCCCGATACCAAAAAGTCAACTCCCGATCAAACTTTCAAAAAACCTTCAAATTTCCAACTTTCGCCAAATAACCCCAAAATGACATACGAACCTCCAAATCCACATCCGGATGCGCTCCTAACACCCGAATCATATAGACATTGATAACATTAAAATAGATTTCAACCCAAATTTACGAAATTATTAGAATTGGATAGTTAGTAGCTTGCTTACCTAGCAGGTTGGGTTAGGTGCCATCACAACTAGTGGATTTGGGGTCGTGGCATTTAAAATTTGAATACAGTTACTGAATTTTCTAGCTTCGCAATCAGTTAGTATATTCACATAAGAAATGTTGTCGAGGGAGGAGAAAATATATCAGACGATTTTAGTTCTCCAATGCCAAGGATTGGAATGTATATTGTAGGTGTCAGGATATACAACAATTAATTATTCATTTATTCAATTCAATAAAGTTGTATTTTAAATAGATCATGTATTTGTTTGTGTGTCTATTGCTTATATAGAAGATGATTTAGTGTATAAAGTTGAGTTTATACATGGAATATTAAATCCGGCTCTTATAAGTCATAATGTTTATGATCACAATCTAATGATGGAATTGGACACACCATCGGAATGGTTGTAGCACAAGATTAAATATAATTTATCTTGATTATGGGAATGGTTTAATTCTGACTTGTTGTGCTACTACATTTTTTATGTATTGAATGGATCAATTAGAGATAAGTATTTTATACTAACTTAATGAATTAATTTCTCTAGTCCATTCAATGTAATTAATTCTTAATCTTGATATAATTATTATTAGTTGTGGGTGTCATTACTATTTTGATTTATCAAAAGGCGAGATTCTTTCATGGGTCAGTAAGCCTGGTAAATTGGACAATAATGATATACATTAGCAAAATAATAATTAGTTCATAGAATCCATGTCTCTGATTTTGAGATTCATGATACTCCTTTACGAAATCTTATAAGTTTTCATGTGCAAAACCGGCCGGTGGATAATGTATCCGACAAATGAAATAAGTTAAGAAAAAGTCTAAAGGAAGTAATCAATAAACTAGATTGTGAGTAATTTAATTTGATTGATTAGTATCTGAATCTTAACATGGGAAATTAAATAAGGTTTTATGCAAGAATTTTGAAATTGAACTAAGGAGTGCAATTACACATTTTAGTGGAATAATTCGTGATTTATTATGGTAGAAATTAATTCCATAATAGTAAGCCTTGTTAATTAAATTATGCGGTCCCTACTTTGCCTATATAATAGGAAATAAAGGAAACCTTTCCTTAGTGGAATAAGAAAACCTAACAGGTGATGAAAAGGGGTTTTAACCTAAAAACGCGATAGAAGACTGGTGGTTTTTCTGAGGACGTGGTCTTGCAACTATAGAACTAGAGACTGAGATTAATCTGCTTTGTTCAAGCTTCAAGAGGTAACTCGAATAATCTGCGTATGTTCTAATTGTTTAATTCACACGTGAATATAATACTGTAATTGCTTCCACTTCTATATATAATCCAACAGTAGCAGCATATATTTGAGTTGCATACATGCACTGGCAGCTAGCACAGTACAACTGTACACGGAGGACTTCGAAGATGAAAATTTTGGCTTCCGCTGCAGATTTTTTACTATTAATTAATGTTCTTGGCGTGTAATATGTTTAATACATTGTTTAGTGGTTCTATCGTTACCGGGGCACTGAACACTCCGTCAAAACACATCAACCAATCCCAAAACCTAATAAGGACCTACTCGAGGTCTCAAGTCACACAAAACAACATCAAAACTACAAATCACACCTCGATTCAAGCTTAGTAAACTAATCAAACGTCCAACTTTCAAAACTCATGTCGAACCACGTATAACCGTCATGGAATCACCTCAATTTTGCGCACACTTTTCAAATGACATAATGAATTTATTTCAACTCCCGATACAACAATCTAAACTCGATAATATTGAATCAACTCCCGGTCAAACCTATGAAATTTTTACACCTTCAAATATGCAACTTTCACCAAAACCTTTTAGAAACATCCAAATACAAGTCCAGGCATACGCCTAAATACCATATGAACCTATTGGAACCATCAAAATAGGAATCCAAGACCGTTTACATAAAAGTCAAACTTTTGTTAGCTCTTCAACTTAAGCCTCAAAAAATAAAAATTTCTCCTCCAAATCAATCTCAAACCTCCTGAACATCGAAATCAACATACACGCAAGTCGTAATACATCATATGAAGCTACACAAGAACTCAAAACACCAAACGAAAGGCCAATGCTCAAAACAACCAACTGGGTTGTTACAACCAAACAATATTGTACTCTCCATTGCAATCTTGTATTTAGTATTACTAGTGACTCATGTGTATTGGTGACACCAAATTTTAAGAATAGTCTTAGTCAACAATGGTTGTAGATCTATTATATATTTTATGAGATATCACTGATTTATCCTTAATAATATGTCTTTAGATGTTAAGCTGTTTTAATCCTTGTCCAGGAGGCTTTGGACCTCTATTTGGGTGGTTCTAGATTTACTTAGGGTGCTAAAAATTGATGAAAATTGATCGCGCATACAAAACAAATAGGACTGCACATAACAACAGAAAGTGGCTCATATTAGCCTCCACAGATAAACAAAGAAGCACGCCAACAATTTTATAGTTTTAAATAGTGGAACATTTCAAACATAAGACTTAAAGTCCTTTTGTCCTATATGCATGATCTCTATGTGATTCCGGTATCAAACATGTAATGCTGAATTTTTTAGGCTAATGTACGGACATACTAAATCGTTATAAATCCTATAGGCACGATTTTCTAAGTGATTATGATTTCCAGTTTTACATAGGAAACGAAGTAACTTCTGGATTAATGCGTAGACAAATCGAATGTTGTAAGTCCTATAGTCATGATATATAATCGTTTATGTGTAAACTTTTACACCAGAAACAGAGTTTAACAGCAGTAGGATTATTTCAAACTAAGTTTCAGAAATCAGCCTGGTCTAGAACTATCCTAAGAAGCCTTAAACATGGGTTCAAACATGTGAATCTAGCAGTGTCATGGGAAAGACTATATAGACTTAACATAGAAACTTCAACATAAGAGCCTAATAAGGACAACTAATTTGTAAGGCTTAACATGTGAACTGTTCAGGTAAATACTAGCCATCACATAAGGTTTGACATTCGATAAATGATCATTACTAAGGTAAGCATGCATCACACGAAGAAATATGGAACATATTAGGCATATATTGGATTTCACCCTATGAGTCTTGAAATGATCAGTGAGCATACAAAAAGCAAATCAACAAATTTTCATAGGAATTGTAACAGTATTGCATATAAAATTCATATAATCATAGGCAGTTTAGTGAAGTGGCAGTTTGTACATGAAATTCTTAGCAAAGACAAACTCCGATGGGTTCTAGTCATACATTGATCCCCTTAGAGGATCTAATTCATGACAAACAACAGACCAGTCTACACTTAAACATGAAGGCGAGCAATTAATCAAGCTAGACACTTATAACGGGCATGCATTAAAGCTAACGTATTAAGCTAAGCACTTAGACATTATTGTTGCAAAACTTGCAGAGAAATAGACAATTACTCATAGGACGATTCAACATGAAGAGAGTAACTTGAGCAAGGAGATAGTCTCAAAAGGGGTTTGGCAAAGCAAGGGAGTTATCATGAATCGACTTAGCTATCCTCATGTGAGTCAACATCAAAACTTGCACAGGATTGAAGCTAGTGAAACTACAAAGTGGTGCTAAAACAAGCAGAACTTTATACGAAGTAGCATAATATCAAAATTAACTCAGAGAAATCTAAACAACACTAGTACGCATAACACAAACAAAAAGGAGTAAGTTACTTGATGACAGGGCACTAATCATTTGCAAACAAACGAATAAAGAAAATCTCACAAACAATAATAATTGCAGGTGAGCGACGAAAGACCTCAAACCCCAAGTGCCTTAGAATTCACGAGGGCCTCAAAATAGATCCTGAGCAGTGTTTGCACTGGAGAGGGTCGACAGAGTATGGTGGCCTTGGCTTCCAGCTGGCCTAGAGCTCTATTTCAAGATAGTATCGAATAACTGAGAGTGAGGGGATAGTTCGTAAGGCAATTCCAGAAAATATTCAACTGTTTTAGAAGAAGTGAGCGAGTGAGAGCAAAGAATAGTGAGAGTAATAACAGTGAAAATTAGGTCTTGTTGAAGGGGTTTAGGGGAGGGGTTTATAAAGTAGTAGAAATTGAAAAAACAAACAAGGAAATATAAACAATCAAACACAGAATAAGGAAAGAATAGCATGCAGAATCGTTTAAGAACCAAATTAGGAAATAAAAAATCAGGCAAACCCTAGCTTGATCGGAATCAATGATTGGTTGAAGATCTTGGTAAATCAGACACATGTAACCTTGTCATGATGCATATACACGACATATCATCCATATCTCGAAGGGTGAAGCCGATTTCCCTTGATTCATAGACTGGTATTTGCCAATAGCGAGGCAAATACTAAGTAACACCATCATCCTATAAGTAGCAGTGAGGTAACGCGTAAAGGTAAGAGAATCACATAAGAAATTCCTGATTTGATCGGATTTGAAAAAGATTTGGCGAAGCGGCTAGGGTTTGTGAAGTGAGGAGAGGGTTTGAGGTGAGGTTAACTAGAAGAGGGAGATGACATATATCGGGTTAGTGGACGGGTATGGAGTAGTGGGTCACTGTTATTGGGCTGCAGTTTAGGGTGTAGGTTGGTGATTTAAGTCCGAAACTTGGCCTATTTTGGGCCATATTTTAAGTATAAGAAATAAAAAAAATAATTTACTAAAACAACTAAATTAATATAAAAATACTAGTTATCCAACTTAATATTTTAAAATAATAACCAAAGATCATAAAAAATTATTTTGACCCTGAATAAAATGATAAATGCAATTAATTGTAAAGTATAAGCTATTATTGCTAAAAATGCATAAATAGTTCAAAACAACACAAATGTGCTTACATACATAGATACAAATAATAAATTTTGATGATTAAGACATCAAAAAATATCTAAAGATGTAATTAATAAATATTCAAGTAATTTAAATGCAAGAAATTCAATTTTAAAGTTCTAAAAGTTATGAAAAATTATAAAAAAAATAATTGTGTAAATCTTGTAAATTAATCAATGATGCAGAACGATATTTTAAAAGTATATATACTATTTGAAAAATATGAGGGCGAAATTGGGTATCAACAACGCCCCCCTTTACTCGGGAATGATGAAAAATCAGGTCGACCCTGGATCTTGAGTTGCCTACATATCTTTGGTGTTATGGGAATCAGGAATGTGCAGTTCTGGATCCAAGAGCGAGTGAAACCGATGGAGTTATGATAAGAATGGTTGCATGTTTCGAAAAGGTTATGTTAGGTAGGATATTTTTGCAAGTAACGGACAATTTTAGGTGGAGGCATGAATGCGAAATGAACGTTACAGGGTAGATATCTGAACGGTCATAAAGTAAAAGGTAGGCAAGTATTGATCATCAGTTACGTTTGAAGAATTCAAATGATGTGAAAGTTGTGAATGTAAATCGGAGCGAAGATTTCTCATGTTTGCTCCCGAGTTACCTGCAAAACTCAAAAGATAGTGCATACGAACATATATAGGTTATTGCAAAAATTTAAACGTGATGCAGAATCAATTTTGACCATGAAGGTTTTCTTTGGACGCTGAGGATGATGTCCTTAGACCATGACGTCCTAGGCAAAAAAGCATATCATAAGGAATTCGTGGGCCATGAAATGGTGCCTTTGGGTCATGAGGACGGTGCCTTTGGAATATGACGCCTTTGAATAATGGTGTGCAGTTTCAAGAGATCCCCAGGCCATGGAATGGTGTCTCCTAGCTATGATGATGGTTCCTTCGGACTATGACGCCTTCGAACAAAAATGACGTTATTTCAGCATATGAAATGCAAAGATATGATGCTTGGTCATATGCGAAGACGAGATAAGTCCAGGCTTAGTCTTGTGTGAGATGAGGGCAGTGCTTAGCCCTATGTGAATAAAGGGGATAATGCTTTGCCTTATGTAGTGTAGTGGAGACAATATTATAGTCTTATGCAAAGAAAAGGAAATGCTTAGCCTTATGCAATTACAAAGGAAATGCTTAACCTCATGAAGGAAGTGGAGACAGTGCTTAGTCTCATGCAGAGGAAGGGAGACAGGGCTTAGTCTCATTTAGAGAAATGGGAGACAATGCTTAGTCTCATGCAAAGAAAAAGGCAGTTTTTAGCCTTATGCAATTGCGGAGGCAATGCTTATCCCCATGCAGGAAACAAAGACAATGCTTTATCTTATGCGAGGAAAGGTAGTTCTTAGCCTTATGAAATTATAGAGGAAATGATTGGCTTCATGAAAGAAGTGGAGACAATGCTCAATATCATTCAGAGGAAGGATACATTGCTTAGTCTCATGCAGAGAAAGGGGAGACAGTGTTTAGTCTGATGGAAAGAAAACAGCAGTACTTAGACTTATGAAATAATGGAGGCAATGCTTAGCCTCATGCAAGAAAAAGAGACAATGCTTAGTCTCATGTAAGGAAAGGCGGTGCCTAGACCTTATGCCATTATATAAGCAATGCTTATCCACATGCAAGAAGTGGAGACGGTTCTTAGTCTCATGCAGAGGAAGGGAGACATGGCTTAGTCTTATGTAGAGAAAGAGGAGACAATTCTTAGTCTCATGCAAAGAAAAGGCAGTGCTTAGACTTACGCAGTTACAAAGGTAATGCTTAGCCCTATCCAGGAGACAGAGACAATGATTAGTCTCATGCAGGGAAAGGCAGTGTTTAGCCTTATGCAAGAAAAGCGATGAGTGCCTGTGAGAGAGTGAAGTATCTCTTAGCTGGATATGTTTGCGTTCGACACCTTGTCGTCATGAATGTAGTGATTTTTGCGTGTATGTATTCACGAATATTACTGTTGTGTTTATCGTGCCTGCATTCAAAAAAATTGTGAGTTTTGCGGGGGAAGGTTGGTTCATGATGTTGACTCCTTGCTTTGCCTTCACTCTTTTCTTGAGGTCCTACTTGTGTTACCATGGGTAATATTTCACTTTCATAGAAACAAACTTTTCGAAAAATATGTATGCATTTGACAAATTATTTGTAGAAATATAGTTGTTTGAAATGTATTATAGTACATAAGGCCAAGTAATTTAGATGAACCGATGACTGTGACGCATTTAGTGACATCGCAACCTCCTTGCTTTAGAATTTTGAGGGTCCTCCTCAAAATTATTCCCCAATTTAAGTGCATACTTCTGACAACACGTTATTTGGTTGTTCCATACATGACGAAGTCGGATGCACTTGCGATCTTGCCCCAGTTTCTGATCATAGGAAAATGAAGATTTTATTAGGATATGACCGAACCCACAGGTCTGCCTACGTATCCCCTCTTAAATAGGAATCAGGTCAAGCGTAGTTCAGTTACATCAAATGGAAAAATGCAAACAATCCTAACATAGTCTCTCTTAACTGCATCTGGATTGATAGGTTTTGGCCACATATCTCCGTCCATTTCTTCATGTATAAGTGCTTCTCCTGTTAGTACCCAATGAAACATGTAGAGACCTTGCTAATTGGGTGAAAATTTCCCCTTGGCTTCATATTAATGTGGGAAGATTTTCCTTAGCACTAATTGCCCCGTCGTGAATTGCCTTGGTTTTACTTTTTGTTTATAGCTCTTGCTATTTTGTTATAGTAGAGTTGACCATGACAAACAACATTCATTCTCTTCCCATCAATGATAGCTAGTTGTTCCTAGCGGCTCCGTACCCATTCTGCACCGCTGAGCTCGACTTCTTTTATAATTCTTAGAGAATGAGTTTCTTCGTCGGCAGGAATAACCGCCTCAGTACCAAAAACCAATAGGTAGGGAGTTGCCCTAGTTTATTTGCGAATTGTGGTACGATATCTGAGCAGAGCAAATGGTAGCTTCTCGTGCCATTGTTTGTAATTCTCTACTATTTTCCTCAATATGTTCTTGATGTTCTTGTTGGTGGCTTCTATAGCTCCGTTCATTTGCTGCCTATATTCTATGGAGTTCTTCTGCTTGATCTTGAAGGTTTCACACATGTCCTTCATCAAATCACTATTGAGATTGGTGGCGTTATCAGTGATGATTGACTCTGGTACTCCGAACCGGCAAATAATGCGGTGCCGAACAAAATAAGCTATGACCTTCTTAGTTACAGCTTTGTAAGATGCATCTTCAACCCATTATGTGAAGTGGTCTATGGCCACTATAATGAATCTATGCCCATTTGAAGCATCGAGTTTGGTCGGCCCGATGGCATCCATTCCCCAAGCCAAGAAAGTCCAGGGCAAACTTGTTGTGTTGAGTTCATTAGGTGGTACTCGTATCATGTCAACATGTATCTGCCACTGGTGGCACTTCTGATCATACTTGATTCAGCTTGTTTCCATAGTCATCCAGAATTACCCCGCTCTTATTATCTTTTTGGCTAAGGTGAACCCATTCATGTGCGGTCCGCAGGTTCCTACATGTATTTCCCCGAGCAATCTGGATGCCTCTTTGGAGTTGACACACCATAATAATCCCAGGTCCAGAATGCTTCTATATAGAATTCTTCTGCTTTGAAAGAAGTGGTTGGCTAACTTTCGAAGTGTCTGCTTCTGATTATGGGTAGAGTGCTCTGGATATTCTCCCTTTTGCCAAGTATTCCTTGATGTCGTGGAACAACGGATTTTCGTCAATCTCTTTTTCAATATAAGCACAATAAGTTGGCTTCTTATGAATTTCTATTGGGATAGGATTGATGAAATTCTTGTCTGGGTGTTGTATCATGGAAGATAAAGTGGCTAATGCATCTGTGAACTCATTATGAATCCTCGGAAGATGTTTGAATTCTATCTTTGTGAACCTCTTGAGAAGCTATTGTACACAGTGCAAATATGGTGCATCGGAGTCCTATTGCACCAGCTGCTCTTGAACATACATGTCAATGTCCAACCGGAGTCCCAAGATGCATGCTTCATACTCCGCCATATTTTTTATGCATGGAAACCTGAGTTTTGCAGATACCGAATAATGTAGGCCGGTCTCGGATACTAAGATAGCTCCTATTCCTACTCCTTTGAAGTTTGCTGCTCCGTCGAAGAACATCCTCCAACCGTCATATGCCTCGATGATTTCTTCTTCTACAAATGACACCTCCTCATCGGGAAAATACATTTTTAATGGTTAATATTCTCTGTCTACGGGATTTTCTGCCAATGCTTTCCCCTTGACCTCCTTCTGAGTTACATAGACAATGTCGAACTCACTCAGCAATATTTTCCACTTTGCAAGCTTACCGTAGGTATGGGTTTCTGAAACATGTACTTGAGCATATCCATGATATAAGATATGTAGTGTATGCACAAAAATAATGCCTCAACTTCTGAACTATTCATGTCATAGCACAGCAAGTGAGTTCTAGAAAAGAGTACCGGGCTTCCTAAAGCATGAATTTCTTGCTCAGATAATATATTTCCTACTTCTTTCTTCAAATCTCATCATGTTTTCCCATAATGCAACCAAAAGCTCCGTCCAGTACGGACAAATAAAGCAGCAGGGGTCTTCCTGGTTCTGGTGGGACTAGAACCGGCGGTTAGATAAATACTCCTTGATATTGTCGAAAGCTTTCTGGCATTCTTCAGTCCAGCTTGTTGCAGCATCTTTCCTCAGCATCCTGAAGATTGGCTCACATATCATAGTTGATTGTTCTATGAAGTGGCTGATGTAGTGGAGACGCCCTAAAAAGCTCATCACGTCTTTCTTATTCTTCCGAGGTGGCAAGTCTTGGATTGCTTTGACTTTTGACGGGTCTAACTCAATCCTTCTATGACTGACGATGAATGCCAATAATTTTCTAGCAGGGACTCCGAAAGCACACTTTGCAAGATTCAGCTTTAGATTGTATATTCGAAGCCGATCGAAGAATTTCCTCGGGTCTACTATGTGGTATATACTCCTTTTGGATTTGATGATAATGTCATCCATGTACACCTCTATCTCTATGTCTATCATGTCGTGGAAAATGGTTGTCATAGCTTTCATGTAAGTGGTTCCGATGGTATTCATACCAAATGACATCATTTTACAACAATATATTCGCCATGGCGTGATGAAGGTTGTCTTTTCAGCATCTTCCTCATCCATCCAGATCTGATGGTATCTTGCGAAGCAATCCACAATGGATTAGAGTTCCTTCTTGGCACTGTTGTCAATAAGTATGTGTATATTGGGCAACGGAAAATAATATTTGGGACTCACGTTGTTTAGATCATGGTAGTAAACACATACTCCGAATTTCCTATCTTTCATCTGAACTAGCATAATGTTGGCCAACCAAGTCGGGTATTCGACCACTCTAATAACCTTGGCTTTGATTTGCTTGGTGACCTCCTCTCCGGCTTGAACTTTCTGAGCTTCTGCTTTACCAGTGGACACGTAGGATTAGTTGCTAACTTGTGAGCCACTATGGATGTGCTCAAACCAGACATATCATCGTAGGACCATGCAAATATATCTTCATATTATTTGAGGAATCTAACGTACTCTTATTTCTCTGACAATGATAGATGAATCCTTATGCGTGTTTCCTTGACCGTTTCGGAATACCCTAAGTTAATTGCTTCAGTTTCGTCCAAGTTAGACTTTGGTTTGTTTTCAAAATTTCCACTTCTCTAATGGTGTCCTTTTTGTGCCCCTTTTTCTCGCGAAATCGGGTTTTGACACGTGACAACTCTTTTAAGGAAGGCGTTAAAAGAGAGATTTGCCACCTAATGGGTTTGAGGTGCTTTAGGTCACATATTTTCCAATAACTCTGGTTTAACCAGTTTGCGTCACCAAATATAGGGTAAGGTCTCAAATTACCTCGAGGAGAAGGTGTTAGGCATTCCTCGAGGTCCACAACTGTGGGTCCCGGCCGAACTCAAATTGTAAGAATTAGTAAAAACCAAGAGGGAAAGGCAAGAAGTTTGGGAAATTATTATCAAAAGTCTACCAATAAACATAAATAATTGAGTTTACGACAAGATGGGGGTCTTATGTTTTTTAGCTTAGAGGATCACCCCGTGCAACATAAATGATACTTCATAACTCCCTTGAGATGGGGTGTTACTCGTATTATTCAGTAGGCACAAACCATCTTCTCATGCTACCCGAATATTATCTTTAAGTTTTTTATCTAAAGCGCGCTAGTTGATTCTAAACTGTGCCATATGCGTTAACTACCTGTCCCCTACCTATGGTCTAGGATGCATTTGGACCTCTATTTTGGGTGGTTCTAGACTGAACTTAGGTTTCTCAAAATAATAAAACTAGGTGACATACAAAACAAGTTGGACTTCATGTAAAGGCAATTAAGGGCTCAAGTTAACCTCCACACTTAGACAATAAATGCACGCAAACAAATTAGGCGTTTGACGGTTTCAGCATTGAGACTAGTTAAAGCCACTAAGCCCTATAGACATGGTTATTATGTGACATAGGGATTCAAACATGCAAGCAGTTTCAGATGCAAAGTGCTACCTTAGATATAATTTTTAAGTGACTACACAGTTGCCTGCTGATTATAGATTATAGGCGATTAAACCTATAGACATGATATCCAGGTGATTTATGTAGTAGTTGGCAGTGATGACCATTGGAAATACTCAAAATTACTAACTTTGATCCTATAGGCATGCTTTCTAGTAGTGGCAACGAAATAGTGTTGGAAGTTCAATATTAACACTTAAAGCGAGTGGTATTACCATATAGGCATGATTTATAACGATTAGTAATTGAAACTGATTTTTTTATAATCGGCTCCTATAGGCATGTTTTCTAGGTGAGCGTATAACAACAACACATTAACCAATTGAAGCATATATGCATGATTTCTAGATGGATATCAGCAGAACGATTTAACGTTATCCTATAGTAATGATATCTAATGAATATGCTGCAATGAAAATTGAAAGATTGGTCGTTGACATTTTATTTCCTGTAGGCATGGTATATAACAAAACACATAGGAGCATAATATGTTAAATGAATTAAGCACTCAGGTCTTATAGGCAGGTTATCTATCAACACATAGGAGCAGCTCATGTTGAACAATTAAACAGCTATAGGAACGATTTCTACTCGTTCATGAAAATATCAGAATAAAATCATTTTCCCAATTTTACTAACACCCCAATATTTATTATAGAATTATCACAGACCCAATGAGTGGAATAAATTACAGAATTACAAAATAACTATAGTGGGCCTAAGATAGGCCCAAAGTATACCCAGCCTTGCCAGGCCTTCAATCTCATATCCATATAGAATCACAACAACCCAGAAAATATTCATCATGTAAACAAAACAACCCACATACAGTATCCATAATTTGATCAATAGACCTATACGAATATCCATTTACATAAATCGATTGGTTTATTCAGTAGGTGAATAGGGGGGGGGGCAGAGTTGAGCAATTAGGACAAAGTGGAAAAGAACCTTAGACCCTAGTGTGTCAGAGTTCCCAAGGGCTGCAAGAACCCAGTGAGTGCTCACACTATGGGAGGTTGATACAGGAGATTGGGGGGGGGGGGGAATTAATGAAAAATAGTAGTAAAGCAATAGGTTTGGAAAAGAATTTGAAAACACTATAAGATAATCACATAATGAACTCAAGAAGCAAACTAACACATTGGGGCATATGATAAGAAACAAAGAGCATGCGATTGCAGAGTTAACAGGCAAGGGCCTTAGACTAGCAAAACCAAGTAATGCAACTGGTTTAGAACTTAAACGATGAGATTATACCAAACTCAGGACTAAACAGTATAATACAAATAGGATCAAATATCATAGAGGTCATCAATCAGGGAAGATTAGTTTAAAGGATCACAAGTCGTTAGAGGTACAGAATTGGACATGGCAAGAACACATAAAATGACAGCCATAGTCATAGGAGTATACTACACTTAGATGAAGGTATTAATCAAGTTAGGGAATGCTAATAACATCACTTAATCCCTAGAAGTTCCGAATTAGGCAGAGAACATGGATTAAACCATATAATCAAGCCACAGGTGCCCCTATTTACCCGGGAATGATGAAACAGTTGTCGGGTAAAGAAATGATGAGCGATTTTGACCGAACGGGGTGATTATAAAAATTGAGGCCGAACTCCAGTTTCTCAGTTGCTTACATATCCCTGGTTTTATGGGAATCAGGTCGTGTCTAGTTCTGGATCCAGCGGTGAACTAAGACGATGGAGTTGTTGTAGCAATGTACATGTTCTTTTAGATGTATATTGGAAAGATTATGGATATTCGAATGGTTATCAAATGGAAATGGGTAATGGACAGTGGTTGGTTTTATTTGAGGTAGTTGCAGGATGTGAACATTAAATGGAAACTAGAGCGAAGATTGCTCCCATTGGGAGAACAGTTTCCTCCTGGATCGCCTACAAAACATAAGCACAATGTATGCAGGTATATATTGCGATAATTTAAACATGATTCAAATTCCCTTTGGACCGTGAGGGCTGTATTTGGACGATGGGGATGATGTGCTTAGACCGTGGCGTCCTGGTCCATGAATCATGTGATAAGAGATTCACAGGCCATGAAATAATATTCTCGGGTCGTGAAAATGGTGCCTCTGAACTATGACGCCTTTGAATGATGATGTGCAATATTGAGAGATCCTCAGGCCATAGCATAATGTCTTTCGGCTATGAGGATGATGCCTTCGGATTATGATGCCTTTGGAAAAAATGGCGGTATTTCATCCCATGAGAAGCAAAGACATGATGTTTGTTCATATGCAAAGCGAAACAAGACAGAGCATAGTATTGTGTAAGATCGGGGGCAGAGCTTAGCCCCAAAAAAGATAGAAAATAGCAATTGGTGTTATGCAATAAAAGGCAAAGCTTAGCCTTATGCAATTGAGGAGGCGGGGCTTAGACTTATGCAAGATGCGAGACAATGCTCAATCTCATGCAACTAGGGAGGAAATTCTTAGCCTCATGCAAAGAAAGGCAACGATTAGCCTTATGCAATTAAGGAGGTAATGCTTAGCCTCATATAAAATGGGAGATAATGCTTAGTCTCATACAAGTAAAGGCAATGCTTAGCCTTATGCAATTAAGGAGGTAGGGCTTAGCCTCATGAAAAATGGGAGACAATGCTTAGTCTCATGCAAGGAAAGGCATTGCTTTGCCTTATGCAATTAAGGAGCCAGGGCTTAGCCTCATGCAAAATGGGAGACAATGCTTAGTCTCATGCAAGGAAATGCAATGGTTAGCCTTATGAAATTAAGGAGGCTGGTCTTAGCCTCGGGAAATGCTTAGTCACATGTAAGGAAAGGCAATGCTTAGCCTTATCCAATTAAGGAGGCATGGCTTAGCCTCATGCAAAATGGGAGACAATGCTTAGTCTCATGTAAGGAAAGGCAATTCTTATCCATATGCAATTAAGGAGGCACGATTTAGCCTCAAGCAAAATGGGAGACAATGATTAGTTTTGATGCAAAGAAAGGAAATACTTAGCCTTATGCAGTTAAGGAGGCAGGGCTTAGCGTCATGAAAAATGGGAGACAATGCTTAGTCTCATGCAAGGAAGAGCAATGCTTAGCCTTATGCCATTAAGGAGGCAAGGCTTAGCCCCATGAAAAATGAGAGACAATTCTTAGTCTCATGCAAGGAAAGGCAATGCTTAGCTTTATGCAATTAGGGAGCCAATGCTTAGCCTCTTGTGAAGAAAGATAATGGGTGATAGTACAGCATTTCTTAGCTGGAGATCCGTTTGCGTTTTGCAACTTTGTCATTATGAAGATAGTCATTTTGATATGTGTACATATTTTGTGAATATTCCTTGTTCCTTCATCCAAAGAAAAATTGTGAGTTTTGTGGGAAGGTTGGTTGGTGCCTTCACCTGCTTTCTTTGATTTGCTTTGTATCGAAATCCTGCTCAAGTTAATATGGGTAGCACCTGGCTGCTCATAAAATAATGTTTTTTGAAATATATGCGTTCATTTGATAAATGTAGCTATTTAAAATATAGTAATATACAATATCAAATAAGTTATATGCGTGCATTAGAATTTTGAAGTCCCTCCTCAAAGTTCTGCCCAGTTTAATAGGCGATTCTTTGATTGTTCTGCATATGACGAAGTCGACTGGACTTGCTCCAGAATTTTGAGGGTCCTCCTCAAAATTATGCGCCAGTTTCTGATTGGGGTAAAAATGGAAATTTTATTGAACTGTGATCGAACCCACATGGTTGTCTACGTATCCCCTCTTAAATGGGAATCAAGTCAAGTGTAGTCCGGTTACATCAGATGAAGAAATTCAAATATTATAAACATAGTATCTTTTGACTGCATCTGAGTTGATAGTCTTTGGACAAATTTCTCTGTCCATTTCTGCGAGTATAAGTGCTCCTCCTATTAGTACTCTGTGAACCATGTAGGGCCCTCACAAATTGGGTGAAAACATCCTTTTGGCTTCATGTTGATGCGGGAAAATCCGCTTCAGCACCAGCTGCCTCGGTCTGAACTGTTTGGGTTTGACCATTTTATTGAATGCTCTGCACATTCTGTTCTCATAAAGTTGACTATGGCACACTGCATTCATTCTTTTCCTGTCAATGAGAGCTAATTCTTCGTAGCGACTTCTTATCCATTCTGCATCACTGAGTTCAGCTTCTTGTATAATTCTTAAGGAAGGAATTTTGACCTCGACAGTAATGACACCTTCAGTACCGTCGACCAATAAGTAGGAAGTTGCCCCGGTTGATGTGCGGACTGTGGTACGATACATTAATAACGCAAATGTTAACTTCTCGTGCCAATTCTTGTGATTATATACAGTCTTTCTCAGTATTTTCTTGATATTCTTGTTGGCGACCTCCACGACTCGTTTCATTTGAGGCCTGTATGTTGTGGAATTATTATCTTTAATTTTTAATGTTTCACACATAGCTTTCATTAAGTCACTATTGAGGTTGGCGACATTGTTGGTGATGATGGATACCGGCACCCCGAATCGGCAAAAATACGATCTCTGACAAAATTTGTGGTGACTTTCTTCGTTAAAGCTTTGTAAGATGCAGCTTCAACCCATTTTTTGAAGTAGTCTATGGCCACTAAAATGAACATGTGCCCATTTGAAGTGGCGGGATTGATCGGATCGATGACATCCATTCCCCAAGCGGCAAAAGGCCAAGGTGCACTTGTTGCATTGAGTTTCATTGGGTGGCACCCATATCATATCTGCATGTATTTGGCACTGATTACACTTCTGGACATACCTGATGAAATACATTTCCATATTCATCCAAAAATACCCTGCTCTCAGTATCTTCTTGGCTAAAACGAAATTGTTCATGTGTGGTCCGCAAGTTCCAGCGTGTATCTCTTCGAGCAGTGTGGGAGCTTCTTTGGCGCTAAGAACCCTAGGTCTTGAATCCTTCTGTACAGAATTCCTCCACTTTGGATGTACCAGTAGGTCGGAATCACCCATTACCAGCAATTCCTGAATATTCATGTCAATGGACAAATTTAACCCCAAGATGCAACCCTCACACTCTGCCATATTGTTGGTGCACAAGAATATGAGTTTTGCGGATATCGGAAAATGTTGACTTGTCTCCGACACCAAAATAGCTCCAATACCCACTCCTTTGAAATTATCAGCCTCATTGAAAAACATTCTCCAGTCGTCATATGTTTCGGCGATATCCTCCACTACAAATGATACTTCTTCATCGAGAAAATACATTTTGAGTGGTTCGTATTCTCCTCCTACAGGATTTTCTGCAAGATGATCCGCTAATGCCTGCCCCTTAACCTCCTTCTAGTCACATAGACGATATCAAATTCACTCAACAATATCTGCATTTTGCCAGTTTCCCTACAGGCATGGGTTTCTGGAAGATGTATTTCAAAGGATCCATCATTGATATGAGATATGTGGTATAGGCACAGAACTAGTGTCTTAGTTTCTAAGCTATCCCTGTCAGAGCACAGCAGGTGCATTATAGCAAAGAATATCGTGCTTCATAGGGTGTGAACTTCTTACTCAAATAGTATATGGCCTGTTCTTTCCTTCCTGTCTCGTCGTGTTGTCCCAAGACACAACCAAAAGCTCCATTTAGTACGTACAGATAGAGTTACAGTGGTCTATCAGGTTCCGGCGGGACTAGGACTGATGGTGTGACAAATACTCCTTAATTTTGTCAAACGCTTTCTGGTAGTCTTCAGTCCAACTTATTGCGGCATCCTTCTTTAACATTTGAAGATCGGCTAACAAATCACGCACGATTGTCCTATGAAGCGGCTGATGTAATTGAGACGCCCCAAGAAACTCATAACATCTTTCTTGTTCTTTAGAGGTGGCAAATCCAGGATAAGCTTGACCTTTGATGGGTCTATCTATATTCCTAGGCGGCTCACACTGAATCCTAATAATTTTCTGGAAGGGACCCTGAAGGCACATTTTCCGGGATTCAACTTCAAATAATACCTCCGAAGCCAATCAAAGAATTTTCTCAAGTCTCCTATGTGATATGTACCCTTCTTGGATTTGATGATGACTTCATCCACGTATACCTCTATCTCCTTATGTATCATGTCGTGGAAAATAGTTTTCATGGCTCTCATATAAGTTGCTCAACATTCATCAGACTAAACGACATCATTTGATATCAATACACCCCCATGGTGTAATAAAAGCTGTCTTCTCGGCATTTTCTTCATTCATCCGGATCTGATGATATCCCGCGAAGCAATCCACAAAGGATTAGAGTTCATGGCACAAATGTCAATCAATATGTGTATGTTGGGTTATGGGAAATCATCATTGGGACTTGTTATGTTTAGGTCCCGATAATCGACACATACTATGAATTTCCCATCCTTCTTTGAAACTAGAACGATGTTGGCCAACCAAGTCGGATATTCAACCACTATGAGAACCTTAGCTTTGATCTGCTTGGTGACCTCTTCTTTGATTTTAAAACTCATGTCCGACTTTAACATTTTGAGCTTCTGCTTTACAGGAGGACACATCAGATTGGTAGGTAGTCTATGAGCTACTATGGATGTGCTCATACCAGTCATATCATCATAAGACCATGCAAAAATATCCTCATATTCTTTCGGGAAACGAGCGTATTATTTTATCTCCTGACAAGTGAATTCTTATGTGAGTTTCTTTGACTACAGCGTAGTCTCCCAAATAGAGTATCTCGATTTTTTCCAGATTAGATTTTGGATTGTTCTCAAAATTTTCAACTTCTCTGACAATTTCCTCAGGTATTATATCCTCTTCTTCTATTTCCTCTGAGTCACTATCCTTATGTTGCATTGTCTCATTACATGTCACAGTTGTTGGTTCATCAGGATAAGTAATAATAATGTTGTAGAGAGAAAAATATAAAGGATAATAATAAATAATAAAATAGCAAACCATTGATAAGTACCAAAATGTCAAACAAAAGTGATTTTAACAATTCAGACAATTGTTTCAAAGTAAAATAACAAAATACTGAAAAATGTCATACAAATGCTCGAAAAAATTATTTTCAAGGTAAGTGATGCTAGCAGTCAAGCTGTCGCGGAACTCGGTTGGCTCTTGATGGTGTGGCGGTCCAGTTCCTAAGAACAACTCCCTCCTCCACTGTCTGGATAACGAGGCCTTCCTCCTCCTCCTACTCCTCCTCAACTATTACTTCCAAGAACAAATTCCTTAAACACGATAGAATTTCATCTTCTTCAGATGCCCACATCATATCGGCCTGATGGAAGGACTGGCTCAAATGTGGTATCGGATTCTCAAGAGGATAATAAGGACCACACCATGGTGGTGACAAATTCTAATACTCCTTCCAGGTATACTGATATCCAAGACAAAAGGTCATGCCGTGACGCTTTAATTGTATCCGTTTGGCGATTCCCTAGAGATTCTTTCCGACCCGTTTACCAGGTTCATATCCTACCCATACCAATATGCTCTCTATTTTGCTACTCTACCATTTATCCTTCTCGATCACGTTAACATGCTCAATGCAATGGTAAGTCTCTCCACCCAACTTCCTTCTATTCTCCACAACCGAAATAGTTTGGTTTGTGTAAATAGGGTTACTCACGTCTCCATGGATGATAAATTCCTGATGGTTCCATTCTAACTTCACAGCTTGATGTAGAGTAGAAGCTACGACCACAGCAGTGTGTATCTAAGGTCGTCCCAACAACAGATTGTATGAGGCGGATATGTCAAGCACTTGGAATTCAACATCAAACCAAGTTTGGCCCATTTTTTAAACAAAGGTTGGTTTCTATGATCGTGGCCCTTTGAGACCCATCGAATTCTTTCACGTTCATAGTTCCTGCTTGTACTTCACGAAAAACTTTACCCAATCTCTTCAGATTGATCAATGGACAGATGTTGAGACTTGAACCTCCATCTATCAAAACCCTAGCGATAAATTTGTCTTCGCATTGTACTGTGATATGCAGTGCCCTGTTGTGGCTTAATCCTTCCGGTGGCAATTCATCTTCATGGAAAGTGATCCTATGGCTTTCCAATACTTGTCCTACCATGCTTTCCATATCTCCGCTAGTAATGTTGTTGGGTACGTAAGCCTCATTCAATACATTCATCAATGCATTCCTATGTGCTTCAGAATTCTGTAGTAGTGATAAAATGGATATTTGAGCAGGTGTTTTGTTCAAATGATCAATCACAGAATACTCTCTCGCTTGCACCTTTCTCCAAAGATCATCCTAGATGGTTTCAATGATAGGCTATTTTGAAGCGGCTTCTTATTTGTTCTTCCCAAATGCTCGGGCGTGTAAACCCTACTAGTTCTGGTCATACCTTGTGCTGCAGCTGTCTCTTCCATTTTCCCCTTTCCTTTCCTTCTCACTTCTGTAGCATAGTCCCAGGGTACAACATTTGACTTAAAGGATGGTGTTGATCCTACCGTTACGGTGAATGGTGTTGTCACTTCTACTTCGAATGGAGTTGGCATGGTTGACGGCGTTATTACTTCAATCGGTTACTGTATCTGTACCACAATAGATGTGAGAGTGACTGTAGGTTTTTTAGGATCGTCCCCTTATTTAATGAATCCGGTTGACCCTTCCGAATCCCATTCTTCATCAGTTTCTATCACATTTACCCCCTCTCCCTTGTGCTCCAGGAGGGGATTGTTGCGGACGTTTGGTGCGGTCTCTTTTGCTTGTATAACCTTGGTATCAATTAATGTCTGGATTTTTTCTTTCACAGTGCGACATTCTTTAATAGTATGACCCTTCATGCCTGAGTGGTAGGCACACGTATTGTTAGGATTGACCCACTGAGAGGTATTTTCCATGGAAAAAGAGGGCATTGGGTGTGACATAACTGGCAACATTCAATCTCTCATACAACTGGTCGATGGTTTCAGCAATAGGAGTGTATTGTCGGGGCGGTCTATGGTCAAAATTTTGTCATGGTTTTTTGTAACTTTTGTGGGCGGGTGGTTAGTAGTAATATGTTGGCTCAGTGTTGTATGAATGGTAAGCGGTGGTGGGTTGTTGATATCTGGGAGGTAAAAGATGATATGTGTGTAAAGGTGTTTGGTATGTGAGAGGAGACTTCAGACCTTAGGCTACTATCATAGCCCCTACTTGCTTTTTTTAGATATACCCCCTAACTGCAGGGCTTTGTTCGTAGCCTATAGTGCCTCAAAATTTGTTACCATCCCACTTTTAATTCCCTCTTCTATTATTTCTCCCAATTTAATGATGTCAGAAAAGTTATGGTTTCAATAACCATCAACCTCTCCTAATACCGCGGATCCTGAGCTCGGACAAAGAACTTGTTCATTTTCTCTTTTTCCAATGCTGGCCGTACTTTTGCAGCCTCTGATCTTCACCGAGTAGCATACTCGCGAAAGGTTTCTGTCGGATTCTTCTTACGATTCTAGATATAGAATATGGCTGGTGCATTCTCTGTAGTGAATCTGAACCGATCCATGAAATCTGATGCCAAGCTTACCCAATTAACACATTTCTTTTTATTTTGACTAATGTACCAAGATAGGGGGTCTCCAGTGAGGCTCCTCGTGAATAGCTTCATGCGGATTCTTTCATCTTTACCAACCCCTACGAGCTTGTCGCAATACGTCCTCAGATGTACCTTTGGTTCACCTGTCCCGTCGCAAAATTTTGAACTTAGGAGGTTTGTAACCCTTTGGTAGTTCGACGTCCGGCTGAATACAAAAGTCCTCATAGTTCAATCCTTCGATGCTCTTACTACCTTCAACACCTTGGACTCGACTAGTAAGCTTCTTAAGTTCTTCCGCGATGTTGATGAAAAGGTCCTTCTCGGTGAATTCCGGTGTATACAGGGTTTGTTGTGAAGTGTGGGGTAAGGTTTCCACGTATATGGGGTTATTTTGGTGGACTCCATGGAGTTGGGCGTGGTGATCATTGGTCTAGTTTTGGGGATCAGGAGTAGGTTGGGTGCATTTTGAGGAGTGTGGTAGGTTGTAGTTTGTGGATACTGGGTCGGATGATGGTGATGCTGTTGTGGAGGATTAGGATTTTGGGGAGGCGTGGTGTATTGATGAGATGCGGGAGGATTTTGTGGGTGCTGGTTTTGTGTGTTTTGAGGAGGTGTTGGGTTTTGGACGTTTTGTTGGTTGATGTTTGGAACATTCAGCGTAAGGGAAAGGTTCGCCAAGTTACGGCCCTGCACAAGTTCCCCTTGTAACTCCAATATCTTTTGTTCTAACCGTAAAACAAAATCATTCTGTTCCGGAGTACTCCGACCACCCGAAGTTTCGACATTCTCTGCATGTGTAGCGTTGTCTTTTGTGATACCACTCATATCCTCCATCTTAGCTTTTCCTTTGTTCATAGGATAACTTGGAGGAGGAGGAGGACCTCTAGATCTGGTATGATATGACAATGATGCCAGTATGCATGAACCAACCTTAGGGGATGTGAATAAACAAAGAAAAGGAAGAAAAACAAAAGGTAACAAAGTCACTAAGGAGTATTAAAAGGATATTTGCGGTATTTAAACACATATTGCGGGATTATAAATTCGCGTCCTAATTTAGCGACATCATTGTGCCTGAGGTAGGCCTAGCGGCATATGGATTTGGAGAAAACTCAATGTTGATAACTGCGTCATTTCATTAATATGATACATAGACCAAATCTCTACTAAAACGACAATAATTATAAAGAGTCACCAGTGGCATTTCTCTAATTACAATCAAAATCTAAAATGAAATCTAGAGAATAAGTAAAACATCATTCCTAATCTACTTGATCCCAGAGGGGCCTTCTCCAAACCTGGCCTTCTTTGCCCCTTTGTTGCCCTTTACATTCTAACAATCCGATATTCTTTTCCTCATTTTTCACTCAAGTTCCATCAAACCCTGCTCCAAATACTCCAACTTCTCTGATAACTTAGTAGCGATTCCCCTCCATTCGTTGATTGCTTCAATGTCCACTTTATGTTGTTCCAAAGGCCTGGCCTCGGATTCAAAGACCATTTTGTAAAACCTCTTGTATTTGACTTGTGCTTCAGCAGCGTCGTCTATGACGCTATTCCTCAAACCAACCCCTTGTTTGACCTCTTCCGCTATGTCATCGAGCAACCATTATGGTAGAAGTACACATGGACGACATGATAATGATATGGCTCGATGGTATCCTTCTCCACGACAATATTTTTATGCCACATGTTATATGCCTCGAACTTGAATGGAATGGCATTCCCTTGGAAGTTTTCTTCGTAATGAACCATTTTGGAAACTCGTGTTATAAGCTTTTTTCTCCTAGCTTGACTCATGACTCCGATAGGATCATAAGGATAGATTCCCCTCAATCCGATAAGCACTAGATGAGGAACATCTCTCGATTTGATGATGAATTCATTGCTAGGGAACCACTCGAACATCCAATGTATTTTTTCATCTGTCAAATTGCTAAAGAAATGTACCCAGCTCACATTGTTTCCCAGTTGTGCAAACCTGTCTCGGCTAAAAGTCATTCTCTTCGGATGGTGATACGCTCTGTGGTCATTCGATAGTCGTCGCGGAAATTCTTGACGATATTGTCCTATCTGAAGGTGTTCCAACAACTATATTTGTAGCAACAGATTGCAATCCTCAAAATGCCTATATCCCTTTTTGCAACGGTCTAAGGCTCGTTACATCTCAGCCACGATCATTGGGACAATAGTGTAAGTTTTCCCCTAAATTCCTTCCACTAGGGTCTTAGTGAACATATCTAGGCGAGTGTGGATCCTTTCTCCTTGTATTGCGAATACCAGCATCACTGGTAAAGAAACAATGAATGCAAAAACCCGGCGGTGAGTCCAACCCAAAGAAGTGACTGCAAACTCATCTTGATAAAGGCGATATGATTTGATGTGCCCATAACGCCCCAAAAGGAAATCGAATGGTCAGTATTTATTCAGACATACAAACTCATCACTTTTCCTGAAACCCATCATTTTTAAGAAACTTCGAGAAGTGCGGTTTTCCGGTACCAATAAAATAGGGTTATCCCATGGGAGCCCAACGAAGCCTCTTATTTCCTCTAAAATGGGAGTCATTTCTATGTCACCAAAAGGGAAGATATCTCTATTCTCATCCCAGAACATGGTGGCGGCCTCAATTAATACGTTGTTCGGCTGAATATCTAACAAGGAAGGTAAATTCCCGAGGACTCTTTTCACATGATTTTTGTCACTTGGTGAGAGATTTTCCCACCAATCCAGCAAAAAAGGTGGGATATTTTGAACCATGCCGAACTTGGGGACTTCGTGCCTCATTTCTACCAAATAAATAAAATTATCCCTCCCCCCTCCGGATTTGACTATTTACACATTAATAATCAACATATTGGCACGTTTTCTCCAAATAATACATAGATCGTGACTGTGTCCATTGGGAGTATGGAAATACCGGCGGACTTTGGACAAGGCTAGCCTTAGAGGGTTATTACGCGGACAGTGTTTTAATCCATGCTGGTTTTAAACATTATGCATGCACACTTAATATTAGAGCGGGTGTTTCTAGAAGAATCCCGACTGGTACCCTCAAGTGGACCACTTGAGAGAAAAAGGCACGGAATCGTCGACTGCATCTCTGATCGACTAGTTTTACCGCAAATAAGCCTTTCTAAATTTAAAGGGTGATTTAGGAAGAGCGCAGACACTCGTCAAGTTCCGCTATGGTATTAATTACGCACGAGTGGAATATGCTGCGGAGCATGAATTTATGTAAAGATGAAACAACATGTTGTCAAGTATTTTGCATGTTGAAGAGAGTAATTGCAGTATTAGAATAGAGAGTAAAGACATGAAAAGAAAGGAAAACAAGGAAGAAGTTAGTTCTTGCAATGTGAAAGAATTGTAATAAATCAAGAAAGGGGGTAGGGGTAGGGAGATACATGATGTAGAAAATTTAAAAATGATTTGGAGCAATTAAACATGACTAGAAAATAAGCATATTAATATGAATTCAAATAAAGGGAAAATAGGGGAAAGGGTGTGCATGTAGCCATAAAAGGGAAAACAGTAGCGGGATATTCATGTAAAAATAAAGAACAAGGAAACACATTCATCAAAGGAGACTAATTCATATAGACCAACTTGGCTATGGTAAGAGCCTAAAAATATCCCCAATAGAGTCTCCATTCTGTCGCGCCCATTTTTCTCGCGAAATCGGGTTTCGACACGTGACAACTATTTTAAGGAATGTGTTAAAAGAGAGAGTCTCCATCTAACGGGTTTGAGGTGCGTTAGGGCACCTATTTTCAAATAACTCTAGTTTAACCAGTTTGTGTCACCAAAGATCAGGTAAGGGCTTAAATTACCTCGAGGAGAAGGTGTTAGGTATTGCTCGAGGTCCACAACTGTGAGTCCCGGCTGAACTCAAATTATATGAATTAGTCAAAAACAAGAGGGAAAGAAAAGAAGTTTGAGCAATTATTATCAAATTTCTACCAATAAACACGAAAATTGACTTTAAGACAAGATGGGGGTCCTAAGTTTTTTAGCCTAAAGGATCACCTAGTGCAACATAAATAATACTTCGTAACTCCCTCGAGATGGGGTGTTACTCGTATTATTCAGCAGGCACAGACTATCATCTCCTGCTACCCGATTACTATCTTTAAGTTTTTTACCTAAAGTGTGCTAGTTGATTCTATACTGTGCCTTACGCGTGCACTACCCGTCTCATGCATATGATCCAGGAGGCGTATGGACCTCTATTTTGGGTGGTTCTAGACCTAACTTAGGTTGCTCAAATTATAGAAGTAGGTGACATAGAAAACAAGTTGGACTTCATGTAAAGGAAATTAAGGGTTCAAGTTAGCCTCCGCACTTAGACAACAAATTCACACAAACAAATTAGGCGTTTGACAGTTTCAACATTTAGACGAGTTAAACTCATTAATCCATATAGACATGGTTTCTCTATGACCTTGGGATTCAAACATGCAAACAGTTTTAGATGGAAAGTGATACCTTAGATATAATTTCTAAGCGACTACACAGTTGCCTGCTGATTACAGATTATAAGCGATTAAACATATAGACATGATATCCAGGTGATTTACGTAGTACTTGGTCGTGATGACCATTGGAAATACTCAGAATTACTCAGTTTGATCCTACAGGCATGCTTTCTAGTAGTGGCAACGAAACGGTGTTGGAAGTTCAATATTAACACTTAAAGCGAGTGGTATTACCTTATAGGCATGATTTCTAACGATTAGTAATTAATACTAATTTTTTATACTTGGCTCCTATAGGCATGTTTTCTAGGTGAGAAGTATAATAACAATATCCCATTAACCAATCGAAGTCCTATGGGCATGATTTCTAGATGGATATCAGCAAAACGAGCTAACGCAATCCTATAGTCATAATATCTAATGAATATGCTGAAATGCACATTGAAAGATTGGTCGTTGACATTTTATTTCATATAGGCATGGTATATAACAAAACACATAGGAGCAGAATATGTTAAACGAATTAATCACTCAGGTTCTATAGGCATGTTATCTATCAACACATTGGAGCAACACATGTTGAACACATTAAACACCTATAGGCAGGATTTCTACCCGTTCATGCAAATATTAGACTAAACTCATTTTTCCAATTTTACTAACACCACAATCGTTATTACACAATTTTTACAGACCCAGTGAGTGGGATAAATTACAGAATTAAAAAATAACTATAGTGGGCCTAAGACATACCCAAAGTATACCAGCTTGGCTAGGCCTTGGGAATGTGGAGTTAACAAGAAAGGGCCTTAGACTAGTAAAACCAAGTAATGCAACCAGTTTAGAACTTAAAGGACCATATTATACCAAACTCATGACTGAATAGTATAATACAAACATGATCAAATATCATAGAGGACATCAATCAAGGAAGATTAGTTTAAAGGATTACAAGTCGTTAGAGGTACATAATTGGACATGGAAAGAACACATAGAGTGACAACCATAGTCATAGGAGCATACTACACTTAGAGTGAAGGTCTTAATAAAGTTAGGGCATGCCAATAACCTCACTTAATCCAAGAAGTTCATAATTAGGCAGAGAACATGAATTAAACCATATATTCAAGGCAGAACATTCGAATTATCAACAACACTAAATTATGCATGCTTCATTCCGTCCAAATTAACTACGTTAAGTGCAAATACATTATTAGGCTAGAAATTATAGGCAAAATCACACATAAAGAGAGTTAGTGAATACATTAAACCATGCAGTTTCAAGGAAACATGCTAACATAATAGATTAAACATAATGAGGGTTAAAAAACTAACCAGTGATTGTCCAATACACAAGAAAAGAACAACAGTAAAGGCCCAGAGTCTCGAATGTGTCAAGTTCCCAAGGGTTTCAAGAAACCAGGGAAGTGCTCACACCCAAGAGAGGTAAGAAAAGTAGAAATCCCGTGGCCTTAGCTTTCAGCCGGCCAAGAGCCAAACAAAATAGACTAGTAAACAAATATAGAGTAGAAACCTCAGTTTTTAGTGGGAGCTTTTAGTGATTTATCCGTCTCTAGAAAAGGGAAACGGAATGGGTTTATATAGCGGTAAAATCATTACATAAGTAAGGAAATACAATCAATAAAACCGTAAAAGGAAAGATGAACACATAAATCAATTAAGATCGGAATAGGAGAAGAAGTCGATAAACCCTAGCTTTTTTGGAAAAACAAATATTACCAGAATATACACAAAAACGGTAGCATAGAAAGAGTATAGGCACAAATAATACCCAAAATCAGAGAATCGAACCAATTTTGGTTCGATTTGAAGAGATAAAAAACCGTAATTTTAGGGTAAGTAAGAATCAACAAAAATTACACAAATATTCGTACTCACAATAGAAAAAAGGATGAATATAGATAGAATGGCGGAAAGATCAGATATTTGAACCGACTTTGATTCGGTCTTGTGTAGGTCTACTTGCCATGCTTAGGCAAGGAGTATATGAGAGTAACCAGTACCAGGGGAGGGCATATATGGCAAGGAATAACCATGGGTTCCCATATTATATGGGATTAGGAGAGTTTTTAGGGGGCGGTAGCTAGGGTTCTTATGAGGAAGAAGAGAGGTGAGGGATATTAGGGCGGCAGATGGGGGAGAATGAAATTAGTGTTGGGTGTTTGGGTAGTTAAAGGGGAGAGTTTGATATGGGCCGTTGATATCAGAGATCAATGACCACGATTAAAAGGGGAGTTGGGTCGGGTTAGTTTGGTTTGGGCTGGGGTATATTTGGGCTAGGGTATTAGGTTTTTGGCCATTGCTTGGTCCGAAATGGGTTCAAGAGTGGGCTAGTTTTTAAATACTCCAACATTTTATCAAAAATAATTTATGAACTGCTTATTAAATAGAATAAAATATTATTTATACACTAAAATACTTAAAATAATAACTTTGTATTACAAAAATACATAATGCTATTTTGACACAAAGAATATAAAATGAAGAGACTTTATGTATGAATATAGGCCAATATTGTAAAATTATATAAATAGCTTAAAAATGCCAATGTAATTATATGAAATGAAATAAAACATTTGAAACATATATTATAGCTGCAAAAATAATAATTTTAGGTAACTAAGTCATCACAAAATAATTTAAAGGGATAATTACTAAATATTTATATAATTTAAATGCACGAAAATTAATTTAAATCTGTAAAAAATTATGAAAAATTATATAAAATCATTGTATAGATTTGTAAACTAAATATTAATGCAAATATACTATTTTGAAAGTGTGTGTATATTATATATATATATATATATATATATATGAGGAAAAAATTGGGTATCAACATTCCTCAAGGATTATATCATCCTCCGAATCACTATCCTTATGTTGTGTTATCTCATTACATGTCACATCCGCAACCGGGATAGATAATAATGATGCTGTAAAGAAAAAATATAGAGAATTATAATAAATACGAAAAGTAGTAATGCACTAATAAAATCTTAAAAAAATACTGAAAATGTCTCATGACTTGAGCAATTATTTCAAAATCAAATACTGAAAATGTCTCAAATGCTCAAAATTATTTTTAAAATAATTGATGCTACTTTGTTAAGCTACGAAGGAACTCAGGGCCCGGGATGGCGCAGCAGTCCAGTTCTTGAGAAAAGCTCCTTTCTCCACGGTCTGTATGATAAGGTCTTCCTCATCCTCATCCTAAAATATGGCACTGCAATATATCTTCTTCATCTAGAAACAACTTCCTTATGCCAGCTAAGACATCATCTTCCTCAGATCCCCACATCATATCTACTTGTTGGAATGTTTGGTGCAGAGATGTTACCAGTTGTTCCAGTGGATAATAAGAACCATGACATGGTGGAGAGTAATCCTGGTAGTCTTGCCAAGTATATTCATATCCACGCCTGAAATTTGTACCATGACGATGCGGTTGTACGGATTTGGTGATCTCTTGAAGGTTTTATCCAGACCTTTGCTAGGTTCATACCGTGTCCATAGTATTATGCTTTCTATCTTGTTAATCCACCATCGGTCCTTTTCAATTTCGTTGACTCGCTCAATGGGATGGTACGTCTCTCCACCCAGCTTCTTCCTATTTTTGATGACTGGAACGATTTGATTGGTCTAGATGGGGTTGCTTCCATCTCCATGGATATTTACCTCCTGATGATTCCATTAAAACTTCACAACATGATGCATAGTAGAAGCCACTGCCCCAGTGGCATGTATCCAGGGTCGTCCCAACAATAGGTTGTAGGCAGCAGATATATCCAGCACTTGGAATTCGACATCAAATCAGGTCGGGGCCATCTGCAGGCTGAAGTTGATTTCTCTGTTGGTGGCTCTTTGGGATCCATCAAACGCCTTAAAATTCATGCTTCCGATCCGTATCTCATGCAGTCATTTACTAATCTCTTCATAGTAGTTAGTGGGCATATGTTGAGACTCAATCCTCCATCTATTAGGACCCTGGCAATGAACATATCCTCAAATCTCACTGTGATGTGTAATGCCCTATTGTAATTTAGTCCCTCTGGTGGTAACTCATCTTCATGAAAGGGGATTTTGTGGCTCTCCAGTACCTGCCCAACCATATTGCTCATCTCCCCAATAGTGATGTTTGTCGGCGCATAAGCTTCATTCAACACTTTCATCAAGGCATTCCTTTGTGTGTCGGAGTTTTTCAGCAGTGACAAGATGGATATCTGAGCGTGAGTTTTGTTCAAATGGTCAACAACAATGTATTCTATTGCTTGTACTTTTCTCCAAAGGTCATCAGTACCAGTCTTGACAACAAACGGCTTAGATGCAGCTTCCTTGCTTTTCCCTCCCAGGTTCTCAAGTGTATAAATTATGCCAGTTCTAGTCATTCCTTGTGTCGCACATGTCACTTCCATCTTTGCTTTTCCCTTTCTCCATGCTTCCGCAACATAATCCCTTGGGAGGGCATCAAACTTGTAGGATGGTGTGGGAGCTACCATCACAGTGAAGGTTGTAGTTACATCAACTTCAAATGGTACTTGGGTTTGTACCACAACTGATGTGAGGGTGATCGGAGACGTTTTAGGATCATCTCCCTCTCGAATGAGTCCGATTGACCCCTCCGGATCCTATTCTTCGTCAGTCTCTATAACATTCACTCCCTCACCTCTTTGATCAGGGATAGGATTATTACACATATTTGGTACAGCTACCTTCACTTGTATAACCTAATTGTCGATCAATGTCTGAATCTTATCTTTTAGTGTGCGACACTCATCAATTGTATGACCCTTCATGCTTGAATGATAGGCACATGTCTTGTTGGGGTTAATCCACTAAGAAAAATTCTCCATAGCAACGATATGGATAGGAGTGACATAACCATCAGCCTCCAATCTCTCGTATAGTTGGCCAATAGTCTCACCAATTGGGGTGTATTGTCTAGGTGGTCTGCGGTCGAAGTTTGGTCGTGGTTTTTGGTAGTTTTGGCGAGCGTGTTGAGGTAAATAGTAATATGCGGGTTGATTATTATAGGCGTGGTAGGTGGTAGCAGGTTGTTGGTATCTGGGAGGTGAAGGTTGTTATGTGGGTGGAGGTGTTTTGTATGTGAGATGAGACTTAGGAGCCTGGGATACCATTAGGGCACCTACTTCTTTCATCTTCGAGATACCTCCTGATTGCAAGGCTTTATTTGTGGCCTGTAGTGCCTCAAAATTTCCCACCATCCCACTCTTAATCCCTTGTTCTATTCTTTCTCCTAGCTTAATGATGTAGGAGAATTTGTGGTTGTCAATAACCATCAGCCTTTCATAATACTGCGGGTCTTGAGCTCTAAGAAGAACTTGTCAATTTGTTCTTCTTCGAGTGCTAGCGTCACTTTCGCAGCCTCCGATCTCCATCGAGTAGCATACTCGCGGTAGGTTTATGTTGGTTTCTTCTTGAGGTTTTGAATGTAGAGAACATTTGGTGTATTTTCTGTGTTGAACCAGAATCTATCCATGAATTCTGATATCACGCTTACCCAACTAACCCATTTCTTCGGGTTCTGGATGAGATACCAAAACAATGCATCTCCTGTGAGGCTTCACATGAACAGTTTCATGTGTATTTGTTCATTCTTTCCCATTACCACAAGCTTGTCACAATATGTCATCATATGCACTTTTGGATCACCAGTTCCATCAAACATTTCAAATTTAGGAGGTCTGTAACCCTCAGGAAATTCCACATCTTTCTGAATGCACGTCTTCATAGTTTAAACCTTCAATGCCTTTACCACCTTCGACATTCTAAACTCTGTCAGTGAGCTTCTTAAGTTCCTCCGCCATGTTCTTAATGAGCAGGTCTTTCTCGGTTGATTCAAGTATGTATATGGTTTGTTGTGAGGTGTGGGGTAAGGTTTCCACATATATTGGATTGCTTTGATAAACTCCGGGAATCTTAGCATAAGAGTGGTCATTTGTTGAGTTTTGGGGATCAGGAGTAGGTTGTGGTATGTTCTTGGGAGTGTGATAAATTTTGGTCTGTGGGTATTGGGTTTGATGATGATGGTGTTGTTGAGGAATTGTTAGTGGGGGAGGATTAAGGTTTTTAGGAGGTATGGGGTACAGGTGTGGTGTAGGAGAGTTTGGTGGCGGGTTTTGGTTTTGTGTGTTTTATGGTGGCGTTTGGTTCTAGGTAGTTGGATTTTGTTGGTTAATGTCAGGGACATTGAGGGTGAGAGAAAGGTTTGCCAAGTTTAGGACCTGCTCAAGTTCTCCTTGTAACTCCAAGATTTTTTGTTCCAGACGTAAGACCAGTTCATTATGTGCCGGAGTGCTTCGACCATCTTAAGTTTTGACATTCTCTGCCATGGTAGCGTTATCCTTTCTGATACCACTCAAATCATCCATTTTCCCTTTTCCTTTGTTCTTGATTTTAGGATCTCTTGGTTCAGGAGGAGGTGGAGGACCTCCAGATCTAGTGTGATATGCTGACAATGCCATTATGAACGAACCAACCTTAGGGAATGGGGATAATCAAAATAAAAAAAAAAAAGGTAACCAAGTTATTAAGGGGTATTGAAAGAATGCTTGTAGTATTAAACATGTTTTGCAAAGTCATGCAATAATTCGCGTCCTAATTTGGGGACCTCGTTGTGCTCGATGTAGGCCTAAGTAACACATAGACTTGGAGAAAATTGATGCCAATAATTGTGTCATTTCATTAGTGCGGACATGAGCCAAACCTTTACTAAATCGACAATAATAATAAATTTACTAATGGCATTTAGCCTTATTACAATCAAAATCTAAAGGTAAGCTAGAAAACAGTAAAGAACATTATTTCCTAGTCTACTTGGTCCTTGAAGGACCTTCTCCGTGCTTGGCTCTATTGACTACGTCAATCAAGTTCCTCAGGTCGCGCATATCCAATAACAAGTGATCCTTTGTTAGGTTCCGTCTTTCATTGTCATCCATGTTTTGACAATTTGAAAGCCTTTTTCTCATCTTCCCCTCAAACTCCACCAATCTCTATTCCAGATATTTCAACCTCTCTATTGACTTAGTGGAGATTCCCATCCATTCGTTTATAGCCTCCATGTCCACTTTGTGTTGTTCCCGATTCCTAGCTTCTGACTCGAAAACCCTTCTGCGCTGTCTCCTATATTTAACCTGTGTCTCAGCAACATCATCTATGATTCTGTTTTCCAGATTGATTCCTAGCTTGACGTCTCCCATTATATCATCTACCAATCATGATGGATAGAAGTACACATGACCAGCGTGATACTTTTCTGGATCAAAGGTCTCTCTTTCCACAATGTTCTTCTAGTTCCACATATGTTATGCCTCAAACTTGAAAGGAATTATGTCCCCTTTGAAATCTGCCTTGTACTTGACCATGTTTGAAACCCGAGGTGTGACCTATTTTCTTCCCACTTGTCTTATTACCCTTATAGTAGCATAAGGATAAATGCCTTGCAACCCGATCAATACCAAATGAGTAGTATCTCTCAACCTAATGATGAACTCACTGCTAAAACCCATTCAAACATCCAAAGTACATGCTCGTCTATCAGACTGCTGAAGAAAAGCACCCAACATAAAGTACTTCCAGGATATGCAAACATGTCTTGGATAAGTGTCATTTTCTTTCGGCGATGGTAGGATATGTAGCCATTCAACGTCCGTCACAGAAGCTCTTAGCGATATTCTCCCCTCTGAAAGTGTTCCATTAGCCAGACTTGCAGTAACAGATTACACCCTTCAAAATGTATGAATCCTTGTTTGCACCGATCTAGAGCGTGATACAGCTCAACTAGGATTATGGGGATGATGGTATAGGTTTGTCCCTTGATGCCTTCCATTAATGTCCTGGCAACCATTTCTAAGCGAGTGTGGATCCTTCCCTTTTTGTTGGAAATATCAATAAACCTATGAAGAACATGATGAACACATAACCCGACGATGCGTCCAACCTAAGGAAGTAATGGAGAGTTCCTCATGATGGAGACGAAACGACATACCATGTCCATAACACTCGTAAAGAAACCCAAAATGGATGTAGGATTTCATTAACCAGATCAATTCTTCATTTTTCTTAAAGCCCAACAGCTTTAGAAAATCGTGAGGGGTGCAATTCTCTGGACCAGTAATCCCGGACTATCCCATTGAAACTTAGTAAAGCCTCATATTTCTCCTAAGAGATAAGTCATTTCTATGTCACCAAATCGAAAGACAACTCTTTCCCTATCCCATAACATGGTAGCAGGCTCAATCAATGTCCTATTTTATTTGATATTAAGCAAGGATGGCAAGTCGCCAAGTACCCTTCTCACATGATTCTTGTCTCAAGGAGCAAGGTCTTTCCATCAGTCAAGTAGAAAAGGTGAGATGTTTTGGACCATGCCGAACCTGGGGATTTCGTGCTTCATTTTCTGCAAACAAATAAAGGTTAGCCCTTTCCCCGTCCAGATTCGACCACTTACACAATAATGATCAACATATTGGCACATTTTCTCAAAGTAATGCACATAACATGATGGTGTCCATTGGGATTGTGGAAATCCCGTCGGACATTGGACAAGGCTTATCTTAGTGGGCTATTACGTTAACAACGTTCTAACTCGTACTAGGTTTAACATTACGCACACACATTTGACATTAGAGTAAGGTTACTAGAATGGTCTAGACGGGTACTCTTAAGTGTACGACTTGAGAGGGAAAGGCATGGGACAGTCGATTGCACCGATGATCAACTAATCTACTCTAAATAATCCTTCTCGATTTAAAAAGGGTAATTTTGGAAGAGCGCGGACACTCATCAAGAGCCACTATGTTGATAATTGGCATAAGTGGAGTATGATGTAGATAATTCTTTATGAAGAGATAATAACACGTTGCCAAGTATTTGCATGATAAAATATGTGAAAAAATTAAATACAATAGCAAAATAAATAGTGGAAAGAAAAGGAAGGAAAGACAAAAGGAAGAAGTCAGTTTAGTTCATAGAATATATGCAAGAATGTAACAAAACAGGTAACGAAAGAAGCATAATATAGCAATTTTGACAAGATAAAGAGCGGTCACATCAAATAAAGGTAAATGGGAGAGGGATGTGCATGCCATGGCAAATAAAGGTGGATATGGGAAGGGATGTTCATGTAACAAAGAAAGCAATCTAAATAAACCAAGTTCATTATGGTAAGAGCCTAAGTGTAATTCCCAGTAGAGTTGCCAGGCTGTCGCGCCCCGTTTTCTCGCGCAATCGGGCTTTGACTGACAACTCTTTTAAATGAAGGGTTAGGTTGTTAAAACAGAAGAGTCGCCCCCTAAAAATTTTGAGGTGTGTTAGGGCACCTACTATGTATATAACTCTTGTTTAACTAGTCAACGCCACCAAATATCGGGTAAGGGCTCAAATTACCTCAAAGAGAAGGTGTTAGGCACTCTTCGAGGTCCACAACTGTGAGCCCCGACCCACCTTAAGACTATGTGGATTATGTAATTAGGCTAGATGATCAAATAAACAAAAGAGAATATAAAGGGAGAATAATTTCATTAGAACACAACGTGAATTAGTAAAAATCTTAGTATGACTATAAGGATACAACTACATTGGTCTATATTAAACTACTAAGTACGAATAGCAAATATATAAAAAAAAGGAGGGGGAGGAGGGGGGGGGGTCCTAAGATTTTTAGCCTAAAGGTTCACCTTCTACAACGTAAACAATACTTCCCAACTCCTTTTAGATAGGAGTTACTCATATTATTCAGCGATCATTGGCTATCATCTCCTGCTACCCGCTAACTATGTTGAAGTCGTTTACCTAAAGCATTCCAAGTCATATCTTATGCGTGCACTACTAGTTCCATGACTATGGTCCAGGAGGCTTTGGACCTCTATTTGGGTGGTTCTAGACTTACTAAGTTTGCTCAAAAATGATAAAAACTAATTGCGCTTACAAAACAAATAGGACTGCACATAACAACAAAAAATGGCTCATATTAGCCTCCACACATAAACAAAGAAGCACGCTGACTTATTTTCGATTTAAGCAGCGGAACATTTCGAACTTAAGACTTAGATTCCTTTGTTCCTATAGGCAAGATCTCTATGTGATTCCAGTATTAAAGAGGTAATGCTGCATTTTTTATGCTAATGTATAGACAGATTAAATCGTTATAAATCCTATAGGCAAGATATCTAAGTGATTATGATTTCCAGTAATACATAGGTAGTGTAGTAGCTTCTGGATTAATTCGTAGACGAATTGAATGTTGTAAGTCCTATAGATATGATATCTAATCGTTTTAGCATAAAATATTAGTGAAAACAATCATAGTTCTGAATTACTAATGCTGGCTTTAATGCATCTTAAAAGGTGATAGTGTTATAGAAAACCCTATATCCTTGTTATCTAGATGATCAGTGCACCAAAACAATTAACGTAATTGAAAGACGGATTATTTGATGTCCTATAGGCATGTTATCTAGGTTAGTGAAAACTACTGCATTGCTACGCCCTATAGACATGTTTTCTAAGAGCGTTGAATATTAGACGTGGAACAGGTGTAGCAAATATTGGAACCAACATGTTTGACAAGTTAAGTGAAGTGTGTGCATGGCTCCTATATGCATGCTCTCTATCAATGTATAGAAATAAAACACGCTAAACAACAAGTAGGGCACATAGACCCCATATTTTCCACTCTTTCATACAGGTATTAGAATAGCCCAACTCTTTTTTTACTAATTTCCGTATCATTCAATTTTATATGCTATTACAGATTACTATTAAATAATTACAGGCCTAAATACAATAGAGGATAACCTAACAGTACATCCTGGTCTCGAATAGGCTCAAGACTTCATGCAGATAGTACGCCCAAACTCCAAGCGCAGCAGGTATACCTCAAAAACCTCAAGAACAAAGGCATGCCCAACATACCAGGCCCAAACAAAGCAAATGGTTAATATAAGGGATGCAAAGTTCAGACACACAAGTAACAGAACTAGTCTTACACTGCAACTAGCAAACTATTCTAAGCAAGATCATGCTCAAATTGGGGACACATATGAGGCCAGTTCATGTTTATCAGACCAGAAAGAAAGTTTAAGAGCAGTAGGATTATTTCAAACGATGTTTCAGAAATCATGGTGGTCTAGAACTATCCTAAGGAGCCTTAAAAAGGGTTCAAACATGGGAATCTAACAGTGTCATGGGAAAGACTGTGTAGACTTAACATAGAAACTTCAACATAAGAGCCTAATGAGGATAACTAATTTACAAGTCTTAACATGTGAACCGTTTAGGTAAATACCAACCATCACACAAGGTTTGACATTCAACATATGAGCATTCCTAAGACAAGCTGGCATCACACGAAGAAAGATATAAAAAATTTGGCATATGTCGGATTTCACCCTGGGAGTCTTGAAATGATCAGTGAGCATACGAAAATCAAAGCAACAAATTTTCCTGGGAATTGTAACAGTATTGGTATATAGAATTCATATAATCGCATGCAGTTTAGGGAAGTAGCAGTTTGTACATGAAAGTATTAGCAAAGACACACTCTAATGGGTTCTAGGCATGCATTGATCCCCTAAGAGGGTCTAAGTCAAGACAAACAACAGAAAAATCTACACTTAAACATAAAGGCGAGCAATTAATCAAGCTGGACACTTATAATAGGCATACACTAAGGCTAACATGTTAAGCTAAGCACTTAGATATTGTTGTCGCAAAACTTGCAGAGAAATGGGAAATTATACATATGAGGATTCAACATGAAGAGAGTAATTTGAGCAAGGACATAGTCTCAAAAGGGTTTTGGAAAATCAAGGAAATCATCATGAATCAACTTAGATATCCTCATGTGAGTCAACATTAAAAATTGCACATGATTGAAGCCAGTGAAACTACAGAGTGGTACTAAAACAAGCAGAATTGTATACGCGGTATCATAATATCAAAATTAACTCAGAGAAATCTAAATAACACTAGTACACATAACACAAACAAAAAGAAGTAAAGTTACTAGATGACAGGGCACTAACCAGTTGCAAAGAAACGAATAAATGTATCTTAGAAACAATAACAATTGCAGGTGAGTGATGAAAGAACCCAAACGCCCAGTGCTTCCGAGTTCACGACGGCCTTGAAATGGACCCCGAATAGTGCTTGCACTAGAGAGGGTCGGAAGAATATGGTGCCTTGGCTTCCAGCCGGCCAAGAGCTCAATTTCAGGATAGTTATGAATAAGTGAGAGTGAGGGGATAGTTCCTAAGGGGATTTCAGAAAATATTCAAGTGTCTTAGCGAGTGAGAGAAGAGAATAGTAAGAGTAATAACAGTCAAAATTAGGTCTTGTTCAAGGGCATTAGGGGAGGGGTTTATATAGTAGTAGAAATTGAACAAACAAACAAGGAAATATAACTAATCAAACACAAAATAAGGAAAGAAGAGCATGAAAAATCGTTTAAGTAGAAAATTAGGAAATAAAAGATCAAGAAAACCTTAGCTTGACAAGAATCAAAGATTGGTTGAAGATATTGGTAAATCAGACCCATGTGAGCTTGCCGTGATGCATATAGACGACATATCTCCCAAATCTCGAAGGGTGAAGCCAATTTCCATTTATTCGGAGACTGGTATTATCCAAAACCGAGGAAAATACTAAGTAACACCATCATCATGTAAGTGGAAACGTGGTAAGACGTAAAAGGAAAGAGAATCACATAAGTAATTCATGATTTGATCGGATTCGAAAAAGACTTGGGGAAGCGGATAGGGTTTATGAAGTGAGGAGAGGGTTTAAGAGTGTATAGAGGCGGTCGACCGAGTAAAATGAGGCTAGGGTTTGGGGTGAAGTTAATTAGAAGAGAGAGATGGCATATGGGCCGTTGATCTCCCAAGATCAACGACAAAGATATAATGAGAGACGGATCTGGTTAGTGGACCACAGGTATTGGGGTAGGGGTTCGTAACAACCTGACCAGTTTTTTGAGAATTGAAGCTCCGTTCGGTGGCATAAGGTCTTGAAAAGCTTCACATTGTGTATATCGACATGCGTGCGTGGTTGGATTCAGATTCTGGATAATCCGGAGTCGAATTGGAAGGAAAAATTTCTATTTTTGAAGCTTAAGTGATGGAAGTTAATCGGAGGTTTGAGTTTTGAGTAAACGGCCTCAGAATGAGTTTTGGGTGATACCAACAGCTTTGTATGATGATTTTGAACTTAGGCGTGCGTCCGGAATTGGTTTTGGAGGTCCGTAGAGTAATTTGAGGCAATTCGGTGAAGGTTAGAAGTTTGGCGATTTCGGCCGATAGGTGAAAATTTGATATCGGGCTCAGAATAAGATTTCGAAAGTTGGTGTAGGTCCGTAGTGTCCTTTTTGACCCGTGTGTCAAATTTCAGGTTGTTCGGACTAGTTTTGATGTGTTTCGTCATCGGTTGTGGATTTTTGAAATTTCATTGTTCATAGGCTTGAATCCATGCATAATTGGCAATTTTGATGTTATGTGAAGTGGTTTGAAGGCTCGACTAAGTTCGTATGGAGCTATAGGATTAGTTGGTATGTTTGGTTGCGGTTCAGGGGGCCTCGGGTGTGTTTTGGGTGGTTAACAGATTGTTTTTGGGAATTTAAAGTGTGCTGACTTGCTGGTTTTTGGAGTTCTGGTGTTTTTCCACACCTGCGGATGGGTAGCCGTAGGTGCAAGATCACAGGCGCGAAAGAGAAGCCAGCACATGCGAAATTTGGGGAATGAGGCCTGAGGCGCAGGTGCGTGACCTTATGCGTAGGTGCAAAGAGGTGGGAGTTGGTGATTTCCACAGTGCGACTGGTTGGACCGCAGAAGCAAGAAATGTCCGCAGGTGCGAGGATTACTGGGCAGAAAAGGGGATAGTATCGGCCAACTTTTTGGGAAATTTTCCAAGACGTGGGCCCGGGGTACTTTTTGGGAAATTTTCCTAATTTCGCGTCTTAGCTTCGAATTTATTAGCTAAACTAGTTTTGTGTAGTATTATTTACACGATGCTATTGATTTGATTAGATTTGGGCCAATGGGAGTCGGATACCCGTGGCAAGAACGTGATTTCAAGTTTGATTTGAGAGGTTGAGGTAAGTATCTTGCCTAATCATGTTGGGGGAATTACCCCTTAGGATTTGAGTCTTCTATGTTGATTGTAATCCGTGTACGCAAAGTGACTAGTGCATGCTCGGACTTATTTATGGGAAGTTGACCCTTTAGGAATATTAGATCCTTATATTCGCCGAGTATAAATTTTCCTTAGCGTGATAAAATTTCCTTAATTTCTAGTGTCATCTTTATTTGCTTGAATGTTGAATTTCTTACTTTTAGATTTTTACCTATTGCCTATTTGCCTCCTAATTGACTTATCTGAAGATTTTCTTTCCTTTTTTACTGTCATGTTATGTCTTCTTAACTGCTTATCTCAAATCTGCAATTATCTTCATCTCAACCTAAAATTGTTTTGGTCTTAAATGAAGTTATGATTATTCTCTGTTGCTTGTCCTTAAGTTGAAATTGTTGAATATTCTCGTAACTGCTCAACCTTAAAAGAAGTTTAGATATTCTATACCTTCGTGACTTTCCCTTATATGGAGTTATCGGATTTGTGTGAGTTCCTTGTTGATTGAACCGTGTATTTGGGTACGATCCTTATACGTAATTTTCTTCCTTGTTGAGCTGTCCTTATTATGCCTAGAATTCTTTGTTGTGCTTATTCCTTGTGAACTAGCCTTGCTTTTCTTGTGATCAAAGGTTCTTGAATTGATGTATCTACCGTATCTTTTATTATTGTCAATTGTTGTGGTTGCACTTGTTGTTGTGATGCATGAGGTTTTTGTCATGCTGTTGTGGTTATTGTGATGCACGATGTTTCTTCCGTGCGGTTGTTGATATGGGGTTTGCACGAGGTTTTTGTCGTGCCGTGTTTTCTATTGATATTGCAGATGCTGCGTGACAAGGTGGGAACATGTTTATGCACGTGTGGCGAAACAAGGAGGGCATATAATTTACTATTGCACACGTGGTGAGACATGGTGGGCTACGTCAGAGATTGTTTGTGATAGTTGTGTTGGCCTGGTGGCACTCTTTGTGGTTGATATTGTGTACTGGAAGACTTACTGTGTGAGTTTGTTCGCGTGGAAATTTGTGAGATGAAAATTTACGTGTTGCCCCTTTTCCTTGCCTTGTGTTTATTGGTTGTTGAAATCATGTTAGGACACATGCACAAGCATACACGTAGTTAAGTACTACTAATGGATTTAGGACTCCTTGTTGTTCTCAAGTATAGATACTCTTGTTGTGCTAACCGTATGGGTGGAAATCACCCAATTGGCATGTGAGTCGTCCGTGCAGTTAGTACTCGAATGAGGGCGCAAGATGCCAAGTGTTAGGGTTCGATTATTGGGACCCAAAAATGGTGATTTGACCGAGGTTCGGAACCTTTTGAAGATGACTATGAGTTTGATATAGAAGGGATTGAAGTTGTTGAGTCATTACATGTACGTGTTGTATATTTACATGATGGATTTGTTCGTGTTCTATTCAGTCTTTGTGTTACTTCATGGTTTCCGCTGGTACTTATTATTTTTTCTTCTTTATCGAATTCATTGTCTTGTTCTCTATATTGTGTAGCCTTTATGTGTATATCATTATTACCCTGATTCCTATATTGATACTTATTCAGTTTTATTATACCAGTCGGTGTCTTGACTAGTCCTCATCACTACTTCATCGAGGTTAGTCTTGATACTTACTGGGCACCGCTGTCGTGTGCTCATACTACTCTTTTGCACATTTTTGTGCAGATTCAAGGTTTTCGCGTAGTTGGCTGATTGATTGTCAGTAGCGCGGTTGCTATTGTGGAGACTGAAGGTAAAACAGCTTCAGCGTTCGCGGTTTCGGAGTCACCATCTTGTACTTCTATTTGTACTGTTGTACTTATTCCTGAACAGTGGTATTTTTAGTAGTTTAGTGTAATTTCTTTAAAGTTTATGACTTGTACTTTCGGGATTTGAGAATATACAATGTGTAAGAATTATTTATTTCTGTAAAATATTAGATTCTATTTATCATTGTTGTTATTCCATGAATATTAGGCTTACCTAGTCCTTATGACTAGGTGCCATCACGATACCCAATGGAGGAAAATTTTATCTATGACAAGTTGGTATCAGAGCTCTAGGTTCAGAGGTGTTGCGAGTCATAAGAGAGTTTAGTAGAGTCTTGCGGATCGGCACGGAGACGTCTGTACTTATCTTCGAGAGGCTACGGAACTATTAGGATAACTTCACTATCTCCATTCCTGTCGTGCGAGTTCAGTGATTTTGATGTTTGAAATTATCATCCCATTCTCTCACAGATGGTGAGAACGCGAGCTGCAGATCCTGAGGATGTTACCCTCGGAGCAGATGCCGTCAGGGGCAGAGGTAAAGGTGGAGGCTGACAAGGGGCACGTGCCGCAACTATGGCACCTACCAAAGCAGCCGTTGAGGAGCCGCCAGCAGTTCCAGTTAGGGGGCAGGCATCAGAGAAGCCTGTTGTTAAACTCGGACTTCAGAAGACCTTGGTAGAGTTCTGGGACATGATTGGTACCTTGGCTCAGGCGGGATTGATTTCGGGTGCACTAGCTACTTCACAGGGCTAGGGAGGAGCTCAGACTCCCGTCGCCCACACTCTAAACCAGCGAGATCAGGTTGGTCAGGTTCCAGGTGTCATGGCAGCACAGCCTGGGGTCCCAGTTCCGCCCATGGTTAGGGTAGCAGCATCTGAGGAGGAACATCTTAGACTCAAGAGGTACAAGAAGTACCACCCTCCTACCTTCAGTCGATTGGCGACAGATGATGCCCAAGGTTTCCTCGAGGAGTGTCACCGCATTCTTTGTATGATGGGTATTGTGGAGTCGAGTGGGGTTGCTTTCATTACATTCCAGCTTAGGGGAGTAACGTATCAGTGGTGGCGGGCATATGAGTTGGGTAGCCCAGTCGAGTCAGGTTCACTTACATGGGGTCAGTTTTCAGAGATGTTGTTGAGCGAGTTTGTACCTCAGTCCCTCCGAGATGCATGGCGTGCGGAGTTTGAGCGGCTGCGCCGGGGCACTATGTCAATATCAGAGTATGTCGTCAGATTAAGTGATTTGGCCAGGCATGCACCTGCTTTGGTTGCTACAGTTAGAGAGCGTGTTGGTAGATTCATTGAGGGCCTTAGGCATGATATTCGGTTCAGCATGGCTCGAGAGTTAGATTCGGATGTTTCATTTCAGCATGTGGTAGGGATTGCTCGCAGAGTTGAAAGCATCCTGGGTCATGAGAAGGATGACAGGCGGGACTGTGAGAGATATATCAGGCAAGACGATTAGAGAGATGTCAGACGAGGTCAGAAGAGAGAGGGCAGAGAGGCGAGGAGTCCTTGTAGGCCGGAGGGATCTAATGGTATTTATTATGGAGGCAGGGTACGATACGGTAGAGGTTTTGTGGGTCAGCCAGTTCAATTTGCATTACCGGCTTCGTATGGAGTTTCAGGCACTGATGGGTCTCCGAGTACTCGTACCGCACAGTTTACACAGCCACGTTAGTGGAGAGGTTGTTTTGAGTGTGGAAATATTAGCCACAGGGTGAGAAATTGCCCCAGGCTCCGGGCAGATGTGTTACAACAGGACATTCAGGTGAGTGGAGGGCGCCCAAGAGGGGGAGGCCCGGCCCATTGATGTGTTTTGTATTGTAGGCTTGAGGCCGTTGTGCCAGATGTTATAGTGCAGCTATGTTTTGATTTTTTATAGAGGGGCACCATTTGGAATTCATTATAGCTGTTCTGGTCGGGACGAGTTCCGTCATTGTTGTTTTATTTATGAGTGAGTTTCATGTTGCACTCTATTTTTGTGTTTGCTCAAGTTTGGAGCATCTGTGAGTGGTAGCCCATGTCTATTGTTTGTTTCTATTCAGTATTGAGAGATATAAGACTAGTAGTAAATTCATGTTGTCCAGTAAGGTAGGCTTGATGTGATTCTTGAGTATATTGGTTAAGAGTTGTGATTCTTATGCTCTGCTGGTGTTGGGGCCAACACGTGTTGTAATCTTGTTGAAGGAAGTGATCTAGAAAGAAAAAGTTCCAGTTTATGGGTTATATATATCCTATTTGTGATTGGAGTTGAGAATGAAACCCTCGTGATTTCGTGTGTTTTGAAGTGTTTGAACTGGGTTGTGTACCGTGATATAAGTTATGCCAGGATGGGATCCTTGTGATTTGTTCATGTGCTTTAGTTCCTTCCTTGTTATGTTGTTATGTAAGTTAGCATTGATAGAGAATTATGCTTGTTGGGCTTGTTTGATAGTTTCCTTATGTGTTCCTCCTTTGATATTCAGTCATTTTCATTTTGTGCTCCTTGAGTTTTATCTTGTGGGGTGTGTGCCCGGTGGTGTTAGTTGTGGCTTGGTGATTTGGGTGTCAAGGTTATGAATTCTTTGTGTTTCTTGCATTATTATCAGTGTGATGGAGGTTGGGAATATAGTTTTATCGGATATGAGGCTAATTATCAGTGTTGAGTTGATTTCGGTCAGCTATTGTGATGAAAAATGTTATCAAGGGCCTATGTGTGGTGCGTTATATTGTATGGTTGTGCCTTATGGGTATAGTCATGATTTAATGCAGCTGGTTGAGGCTAATGCCGGATATGGATTTAGAATTGGGTCATTTGGAAATGAGTAAGAGGTGAGAAATTGAGGCGTGGGGCTTATCAGTGGTGATGAAAAGGTTAAATTGCAATTGTTACGGTGTCGTCAGTCTTGCATAGATTGGAGTGATGTGGGATCACCCGCGGGTGTGTGTTCGAAGTTTGCAATCGGTGATTGGATGAGTTCCAGGTGAATCTTGGCACGTTCGAGGATGAAAGTTTGTTTAAGAGGGGGAGAATGTAACGACCCGACCGGTCATTTTTATAATTTAAGCTTCGTTCGGTGGCATAAGTTCTTGAAAAAATTTTCATTGTGTATATCGACCTGCGTGCGTGGTTGGATTCAGTTGTCGGATAATCCGGAGTCGAATTGGAAGGAAATGTTTCTATTTTTGAAGATTAAGTGATGGAAGTTGACTAGAGGTTTGACTTTTGAGTAAACGGCATTAGAATGAGTTTTGGGTGATGCCAACAGCTTCGTATGATTATTTTGGACTTAGGCGCGCGTCCGAAATTGGTTTTGGAGGTCCGTAGAGTAATTTGAGGCAATTCAAAGAAAGTTATAATTGTGGCGATTTCGGACGATAGGTCATAATTTGATAACTGGCTCAGAATGGGATTGCAAAAGTGGTTGTAGGTCCATAGTGTCATTTGTGACATGTGTGTCAAATTTCAGGTCATTTGGACTAGTTTTGATGTGTTTCGGCATCGGTTGTGGATTTCTTAAATTTCATGGCTCATAGTTCATAGGTTTGAATCCATGCTAATTGGAGATTTTGATGTTATGTGAAGTGGTTTGAAGGCTCGACTAAGTTCGTATGGATTTATAGGATTGGTTGGTATGTTTGGTCGAGGTTCCGGGGGCCTCGGGTGTGTTTCGGGTGGTTAACGGATTGTTTTTGAGAATTTAGAGTGTGCTGACTTGCTGGTTTTTGGAGTTCTTGGTGTTTTTTCGCACCAGCGGATGGGTAGCTGCAGGTGCGAGATCGCAGGCGCGGAAGGGATGCCCGCAGATGCAAAAAATTTTGGAGCCAAGCCTGAGGCGCAGGTGCGAGGTTTTGGCTACACTTGCGAGCCCGCATGTGCGTGACCTTAAGCGTAGGTGCGAAGATATGGGAGTTAGTGATTTCCGCAGGTGCGACTGGTTGGACCGCAGGTGCGGAATGTGCAGAGGCGAGTAATGTCCGTAGGTGCGAGGATTACTGGGCAGAAAAGGGGATAGAATCTAGGGTTGTTGATTTTCACTCCATTTTTAGATTTTGTTCTCGGGAGAAAGAGATTCATTGGCGGATTTTCAGAGGAATTATGTGGGTAACGATTTCTTACTAGAATTTGTTTATTTCATTAATCAATTGTGGTTTTCCTCATTTTATCAAGGAAATTGAGAGTAAAAGTTTGGAAATGGGAGAAAAAGTTTTCCAATAGAAAATTCGAGATTTGAGTGAGATTTTGACGTCAGTTATTGATGATTTTTGTTCGAGTGTTCTCATAATAGAGCGGATGTTAATAATTTGTAAATTTTACCTGATTCCGAGACGTAGGCCCGGAGTACTTTTTGTGAAATTTTCCTAATTTCGCGTCTTAGCTTTGAATTCATTAGTTAAACTAGTTGCTTGTAGTATTATTTACACGATGCTATTGATTTGATTAGATTTGGGCCAATGGGAGTCGGATACCCGTGGCGAGAACGTGATTTCAAGTTTGATTTGAGCGGTTGAGGTAAGTATCTTGCCTAATCTTGTGTGGGGGAATTACCCCTTAGGATTTGAGTCTTCTATGTAGATTGTATTCCGTGTACATGAGGTGACGAGTGCGTGCTCGGAATTATTTGTGGAAAGCTGACCCTTTAGGAACCTTAGATCCTTATATTCTCCGAGTATGAATTTTCCTTAGAGTGATTTAATTTCCCTAATTTCTAGTATCATCTTTATTTGCTTAAAAGTAGAATTTTGTACTTTTGGATTTGTTCCTATTGACTATTTGACTCCTAAATGACTTATCTGAAGATTTTATTTCCTTTTTTACTGTCATGCTATGTCTTCTTAACTGCTTATCTCAAATTTGCCATTATCTTCATCTCAACCTATAATTATTTTGGTCTTAAATGAAGTTATGATTATTCTCTGATTTTTGTCCTTAAGTGGAAATTGTTGAATATTCTCGTAACTGCTCAACCTTAAAAGAAGTTTAGATATTCTATACCTTTGTGACTTGCCCTTATATGGAGTTATCGGATTCGTATGAGTTCCTTGTTGATTGAACCGTGTATTTGGGTACGATCCTTATACGTTTTTTTCTTCCTTGTTGAGTTGTCCTTATTATGCCTAGTATTCTTTGTTGTGCTTATTCCTTGTGAACTAGCCTTGCTTTTCTTGTGTATCTACCGTATCTTGTTTTATTGTCAATTGTTGTGGTTTCAGTTGTTGTTGTGCACGAGGTTTTTGTCGTGCTATTGTGGTTATCGTGATGCACGAGGTTTGTGCCATACAGTTGTTGATATGGGGTTTGCACGAGGTTTCTGCCGTGCCGTGTTTTCTATTGATATTTCACATGCGGCGTGACAAGGCTGGATATATACATGTGGGTTGCGCATGTGGTGTGACAAGGTGGGAACATGTTTATGCACGTGTGGCGAAACAAGGGGGGCATATACTGTACTATTGCACACATGGCGAGACAGGGTGGTCTATGTCAAGGATTGTTTGTGATACTTGTGTTGGCTTGGGGGAATTCCTTGTTGTTGATATTTTGTACTGGAACACTTACTGGGTGAGTTTAGTCACGTGGAAATTTGTGAGATGAAAATGTATGTGTTTCCCTTTTTCCTTCCCTTATGTTTATTGGTTGTTGAAATCATGACAGGACACATGCACAAGCATACACGTAGTTAAGTACTACTAATGGATTTAGGACTCCTTGTTGTTGTCAAGTATAGATACTCTTGTTGTGCTTACCGTATGGGTAGAAATGAACCAACTGGCACGTGAGTCGTCTGTGTATTTAGTACTCGAACGAGGGCACTACACGCCAAGTGTTAGGGTTCGAATATTGGGACCCGTAAATTGCGATTTTACCAAGGTTCGGAACCTTATTGAGATGACTACGAGTTTGACATAGAAGGGTTTGAAGTTGTTGAGTCATTACATGTACGTGATGTATATTTACATGCCGAATTTGTTCGTGTTCTATTCAGTCTTTGTGTTATTTCATGGTTTCCGCTGGTACTTATTGTTTTTCCTTCTTTATCGAATTCACTGTCTTCTTCGCTATATTGCGTAGCCTTTAGGTGTATATCATTATTTCCCTGATTCCTATACTTATTCAGTTTTATTAGACCTGTGGATGTCTTGACTAGTCTTCGTCACTACATCACCGAAGTTAGTCTTGATACTTACTGGGCACCGCATTGGTGTGCTCATACTACTCTTCTGCACATTTTTGTGCAGATTCCAGGTTTTTGCATAGCCGGCCGATTGATTGTTAGTAGCGCAGTTGCTGTTTTGGAGACTAAAGGTAAAATCGCTTCAGCGTTCGCGGTTTCGGAGTCACCATCTTGTACTTCTGTTTGCACTATTGTACTTATTTCTGAACAGTGGTTTTTTTAGTAGTTTAGTGTAATTTCTTAAAGCTTATGACTTGTACTTCCTAGTTTTGGGAATATACAATGTGTAAGAATTATTTATTTTCAGAAAAATATTAGATTCTATTTATTACTGTTGTTATTCCATGAATATTAAGCTTACCTAGTCCTTAAGACTAGGTGCCATCACGATACCCAACGGAGGGAAATTTGGGCCGTGATAGGGTTATTCGGCTGGAGTTTAGGGTGTAGGTTGGTGAATTGGGTCCGAAATTTGGCCTGTTTTGGGCAAGATTTAAATATAAGAAATTAAAAAAATATATATAAAATAGCTAAATAAATATAAAACTACTATTTATGCAACTTTATATTTTAAAATAACAGCTAAAGATCATAAAAATTATTTTGACCCTGAATAAAATGAGAAATGCAATTAATTGTAAAGTATATGCTATTATTCTAAAAAAATACATAAATAGTTCAAAAATGCAAATGTAATTATATAAGACAAAGTAAAACTATTATGAAGCACATATATATATATATATAAATAATAAATTTTTATGATTAAGTCATCACAAAATAATGTAAGGAAGAAATTAATAAATATTCAAGTAATTTAAATGATTTTAAAGTTCTAAAAATTAGAAAATTATAAAAATACTTGTATTAATCTTGTCAATTAAATAATGACGCAGAATGATATTTTGAAAGTATATATACTATTTGAAAAATAAGAAGGCAAATTTGGGTATAAACATTAGGCGCCATTACAACCCCATGGTTGGAATTTTGGATCGTGATACATTTGTTTACAACACATGTGAACTACAAGCGGACACGTGTTCACACCATCTGATTCTATAATATTATACGAGAAATACAGTACGTGTATGTCATCCCTCTCAATATAGTGTAGAAGAATTAATTAGACGAAAATACTTAGCATCAACCTTAAAACCTTAAATTGGTTACTTATAATAAAGCAATTTGTTTACCCTAAAATTCGAGTAACAATTAAACTTGTATTACGGTTTTAAGAATACGTGATCTAATTCAACACCAATTGATAAATAATGAACTAAATGAATAAATTGAACAGTAAAGTGAATCAAACCAGTGCTGGAGCAGTGTTTTAGACCTCGATTCAAGATGGTCTCGAGGTTGGATAATAAGAACAATAAGGATTAGTGTGAACAACTAATTTTTTACCACACCGAATATTTTAGTGTAAATATTTTTTTTAGGTTTAATCTTAATACTTAAGTTTTTTTTCTTACTCTTCATAAGTTTTATTAAGAAAATTAAAAACAACAAAATATTCACATTCTTAGAAT
>ML309248.1:0-34715 GCA_005239505.1 Nicotiana paniculata | reverse complement strand
GTGTGCTGAAGTTTTTGTCTTTATAACTGGGGAACTTCAGCCCCGTATGCTGAAGTTCCCCATTTACAAAGACAAAGACTTCAGCTCTAGCGCTAAGTTCGCAAGCTACTTCAGGCCCGTCTACTAGAATGCTGAAGTTTTGCGTGATTGACTTTGCTACTTCAGCCCGCATGCTGAAGTTATGCGCAAAAGCGGGTACATATGTAATTTTTTTTTACAAAACGAATATAAGTTAAAACGTAGCACAAAAAGTGGGTACAGATGCAAAAGCCCCTAGTTTCCACCGCCAGGCTACAAATGAAATTTGGTCAAGAATTAATTCAGGCAAGCCCAAAAATTACCATCCCATATCCATTTTCAGAAGCAAACTGCCAGTCCTCATATCATTATTTGACATGTCAACAATGGTAAAAGTAAAAACTACGCTGGATAGGCCTTTTTTAAATCACTATTTATATTTTAATTTTATTAAGAAATTTTTTGAGAAAACAACTCTGTCAGAATTTTAAAACAAGCTCGCCAGTATTTTGAAGCATCAGCAAGAATTTTAAAGCACCATAAATCTGACAATCACTAAAATTTTCATCGGCAGAATTTAGAAGCACCACGCATAAGGACGATCACCAGAATTTCCAGCCATCATGCTGAAAAATTCCAGTGATTCGTCAGGACGCAAAATTCTGATGTTCACTATAACTACTGCGTGCTTTAAAATTCATAAAATGGACTAGGGAGCAAGTATTCAACTTAAGTTAAACAAAACAATTTTAGCCCAACGACATCCAATTTTATAATTTCAGCTTGAATTTGATATGAACTAGTTATAGTACATCTACTTATAGTTTGTATGGCTATGATACAGATCTAAAATTACAAAATGCTTTTCATGAAATTGATAAGATATTGTATTAATATTAGTATGGTTCTGCCATCGGTTGCTCTAAGCAGAGGCGTATCTAGTGTAGTAGCTATGAGTTCAATTGAACTCATAACTTTCGCCCATACCTTATATTTCTACCCAAAAAATTATTAAATATGCACAAATAATAAATTTTAAACCCATTAAATTAGATGAGATGTGATAGAATTGCGAATCTGAACTCATAAAGTTTAAATCCTAGATCCGTCTCTAGCTCTAAGAGGAGGTTAGAAGGATTAAAGACAGAGGTACAAAAGGGAAGTAAAAACTATAACACCTGTAGCATAAGTGCTTCCAAGTTCGAACTAGTAGAATTTCTGTTCACGAACAGGAGACGGAGGTAAAAAAGAGAATTTTTTTTGTTTACGTATGAGTTTTAATGATCTATTTCTAGTTGTATGGTAAAATTAGAGGAGAAGTAAATATGATATACTTCAGGAAAGAGGGCTTTGATTTTTTTTTCTTAATTCTTTTTCTCTTGCTGACAATTGTATTTAATTATTGTAAAGGAAATGTTAGACAGTTTGCAGAGAAAATAGGCGACGAAGCTCCTGTACGTAAGGCTGTAACGTTTTAAAGGCTCTAGGAATTTATTTATTTTAGAATGTGAAAATATATGAATTTACAACAACTTAGGAATTAGTATTAGGACTCTAAGAATTATCTAATATTTGTAATTATCCCAGGTATGTGACGGACTCTTAATACTTATCTTTGTAGGTGATATACTTATCCCAGGTATGTGATGGACGCTACTGGTTCGCAACAACCGAATCCAAGCTACCGCTCGCGGGTTCGAATTGATCAAAGCATTCGTTCTTGGACCTTTGCGACCTTGTCACCTGACGTCCATCTTTTACCATATTCACGTGATATTTAGCTTTCCTTACACCGTAGATATATGGATGCTAGCCAAGCTAAAGCAATAGACGACATGTATGTCAATCGATCAATATTTGAGAGAGGCAAAACAATTGGCTGATTCACTTGCAACCATAAATTCTCCAGTTTCTTCCCAGGATTTCATTGATCGTGTCCTTCTTGGATTAGGAAAAGAATACGATACGCTGGTTGGTATCCTCACTCACTTCCCTGGACATGTATCACTTGTTCTAAGCTCATTTTGCATGAACAACGGTTGCAACGCTTTTAAGAAACTGATTCTAGCATCTCTCATCATGCATTTGCTACCCAGAATGTTCAATCAAATTCTTCTAACATGTCCAGAAATGCAGCGCCTTCTTCAAGTAATCGTGGAAGAGGAAGATCCTCGTCTTTTTGAGGTCGAGGTCGTCGTGGAAGGGACCGTGGTTTCTATGGTCGAGGTCCCTCACAACAGTCTACTCCCAATAATATTGCTCGGAATGGTCCTACTGGTCAGCCTCCGTCAGGTATTGCTGGTGCTTCTCTCACTCCTTATAATTCACAATCTGGCAGTATATTCTCACCATTCAGTGGAATCTTAGGTCCCTCACCCTCACCGATTGCTTGTCAAATTTGTGGGCATCCTGGTCATACTGCCTTACAATGTCAAAATCGTTTAAATCATGCTTTCGTTGCTAATGATCTTCCTAAGTCTTTTGTTGCTATGTCTGTTGGTGAAACAAATGACGTTACTTGGTATTTTGACATTGTCGCGTCCGCTCACATGACTCCATCTGAAGGTATTTTATACAAAAGAACCCTTACACCGGCTCTTATCGTGTTTTGGTAGGAAATGGTACATTGCTTAACATTGAAAATATTGGCTATGCTCAGTTGCCTTCTACATCTCGTCCTCTACACTTACAATCTATATTTCATGTTCCTCAACTTCGTCATAATCTGATTTCTGTTAAAAAGTTATGTAGGGATAATAATTGTAAAGTTGACTTTGATGATTCTTCTGTTTGTGTGAAGGACAAGGTAACATGGCAACCTCTCCTTCAAGCTTTCAGTAAAGGCGATGTTTATCCGTTGTCGTCCTCGTCTGTGACTTCTCCTCCTCAAGCATTTGTTGCTCTACGTCAATCCGGAGACATCTGGCATCGTCGTTTAGGTCATAGTGATAGTCGTGTTTTGTCAAGTCTTAGGAACCATAATCTTATTATGTTACAAATTCTTTTAGTAATAATTGTGTTTCATGCAAGTTAGGGAAGTCTCAACGTTTGTCCTTTAATTTAGTTGCTCACTGTAGTTCTTTTCCTTTAGATATTATTCATTCCGATGTCTGTCAATCGCCTGTTTTATCAAACTTGGATTTTCGATATTATATTATATTTGTTGACAATTTTCCTCGATTTACATGGCTTTATCCTATGATGAGAAAATCAGAAGTTTTTCAGCACTTTTGTGCATTTAAAAAACTCGTGGAGAACACTTTTAACACTAAAATTAAAAAATTTCAAAGTGACGGAGGTGGTGAATTTGATAATAAGGCTATGCTTCAACACTTTACTAACTCGTGTATTTCTTTTCATAAATCCTGCCCAGATACTCCTCAACAAAATAGGGTGGCTGAACGAAAACATCGCCACATAATTTATATGGTGCGTACCATCCTTACAGATGCTCATTTGCCATCTCAATTTTGGGTTGATGCTACTTTTTACACTGTTTATACTATTAATAGTGCCTACTCCCATTTTGAAAGGACTTTCTCCATTTGAAAAGCTTTTTCATATACCTGCTGACTACAATTTTCTCCGAATTTTTTGGTTGTGAATATTTTCCAAATATATCTTTTCAAGTTTCTCATAAGCTTCAGACACGTTCTGTCCAATGTATTTTCCTAGGATATGTTTCTAATTATAAAGGATATCGTTGCCTAGATCCTACATCAGGTCGTGTTTATGTCAGTCGACATGTTGCATGTCATGAATTAGTTTTTCCATATCCTAAATTGTCTCATCCCTCTACTGTCCATTCATCTAATGATTCTTCTGAGATGATTGTAGTTACTGCTCCTTTATCCCTTTTGCAGTCCGATACCCAATCTAAGTCAAGTATGTCTCCTTCTACGTCGTCTTCCCCACCTCCCTCAGAAGTTTCTTCCCCGTGCTCTACATCCAGCAATACGGATCACGTGTTCATCACCAGTTCTCCTACCGAATGTTGCTCTAATGTTCTCTTTTCTTCTGCACCTACCTCACTACCAACTAGCACTACTTCTCCTCCTACTTCTATGCCTCCTGTTCATTCGATACACACTCGCTCAAAGCAACTACAAATCAAAGGACCAGTTCCGAGCGTTGATTATGTCTTACGTCCTTTAATATTATTGTGTCTTTGTTTTATGTTACGTACTTGTAATTCCTACACATCTTTTTAGAAGCATTTGGTAGAGAATCATTTAAACCAATATTGCTTTTGGTTGTTTGACTAGAGTTAGTCGAGAGTGCGACTTTATAATAGAACTATTACAAATGGCTTACAATAGAGTTATTGTAAGGATGATTAATTAAGAGTTTAATTCCTAGATTGCAATAGGTTATACAGAAATTTGCTCAGTTAACGAAGTTGAAATCCTACTAGGGTAGGACGTGGTTTTTAATCCCGTGAGCTAGGAGTTTTTCATGTAAATATGATTGTGTTCTTTATTTATTGTTGTTTACTGTGAGAATTGATAGAGAACCAGGTTGTCATTTTATGATGTCACGCACGATTAATATGAAGAATAAACTCGTAATATTACAAAAAAAAAAAAATGATACAATATAAAAAAAAGTAGGATAAAGAATAATATATAATTATTTAATAATAAGAAAAAGCAAGATGAGAGAAAAAAATAAGGTACGTAACAATGTGATCATGCCAAATCGTCGTTACACAAAGTGACACTTTTTGTTGTTACTTAACAACAGATTTAACAATATGATACAATAATATTTAAGTAACATACCAAATAGACATTATATTTAAAGTGACAATACGATATAATACAATTGATAATAACCGTATCAAAATTGATGTATGTACTTATGAATGAGAAAGAGGAAGACTAAAACGTACTGAAGAGAGAATGCAAATGTGATTGTTTGGAAAGTTTTTGATATATTCCAAGATATTTTTGAACCATTGCTTAAATTGGAAAAGGTGGAATGAGATTTATGGGAAGACCCATTAAGTAGTTCAAAGCTCTAGTCATGATGATCGAAAAGAAGTTAGCTTTTCTTTGGTAATGCGTGGTCCTTCGAAACCAAATTAAGCAGCAAGAGTCCAATACATGTGCTTTTCCAATTCCACTCTTCGCATGACATTAATCGATGTCAGTTTGATAGAACTGTGGGTTAACTTATGTTGCTGCATTTTGCGCCACCAGGACTGCTTCGTTTCAACCTGACAGTCTGACACGCACTCTAAACCACTGGACAAATGGTAATGGAATTTGTGTACTCTTTTCACTATATATATATCTGTGGTCAACAGAAATGGAAAGATCCCCAACAGCGGCACATTTGCCCAGTTCCCCATAGGAAAGTGGATATCTTGATTTGGTGTCGTTGATTGATGATCAGTTACATCCTTAGATACCGAAATTTACGTCGTTGCTTGATACTCTTTTATTTTATTTTATGTGCACATTTTTTTAATTTGCGTAAAAAGAAGAAGATTTTTATCTCTTTTTGAAAGTTGTTTAACCTTAGCAATTTTTAATTTATCCGTACATGACTTATGTCATGGGCGGCTTTCCAGCCATGCTCCATGACCCTTTGGACGCGTTCCATGGCGTCCTAGCAAGCCTCTCAACACTTAGCGCCATAGACGGTCCCGTAGTCTTGGTTGCGCCAAGTGACAAGCGTGCATGTGCCTCTTTCGCTCCACCGATATCCCTCGCCAGCGCCCAGTCGCAAGCATATGCCAACAACGCCGTGCGTGCAGACCATGATGCCAAAGACAGGGTTGCTGACAACGGACTTGTTTCTACCTTGTCGAAAACTAAGTCTTTTCATTGTAAATATAGAGTATTTTTATTCCATGTACTTCCATTATGTTCCTCTAGTTTAGTAAGGTCAAATCTTGTAACTTTAGTTTATTTTTTTAAGCACTATTAGGGGATCAAGCAATAAAACTTTCTAGCAAACAAATAATTATTTGTACTGGTGTATCTCCTCCTCGACATCGTGTTGCTTTTCGTAATAGATTTCATTAATGCAGTCAAGCTTTCTTTCATTCTCAATTCTCATCTATGTTCTCTCAATTGCTCGACATTGTTTTCCTAGTGGCAATCTCGTCTTAGCGTATGGAGGGAACCTCACTTGTCGGACAGTAACTGTTCTGACATCAGTTACTTAGCCTTACGTCACTCTTCCAAAAAATTTCAGAAAGACGCCGCGTAATATTTATTGTGAAACATTTGATATAAAAGTGCATTCTTTTATAAGGTGGGTGAAGATAAAAGTATGTGTAATACTCTCGCTACTACCAATTTAAGGTGGATAATTTTGGTACTATAATTACATATGGTTTAAATGCCAATAGGTCTTTTTCAAATTTGATTTTTTAAAGTTCCTGCGCAAGCAAATATATTAACACAGGTCTTTAATTCAACAAGTTTTGTTTCTTTCCTCGACGTGAACTCCACACAAGTTCCACTTGCTCCAGTTCAGTTGGCTTATGGGTTTTGATCGAGACACTTTCACTGCAGAGAATGATAAGATAAATTACACTACTACTAACTGTCCCCCCCTCCACCCCCAACCAACACCCTCTCTAGTGTATGTCTTTTTGTCGTTCTCAACAAAGTGCGTGGAGGCTATGATTAAATGATGTGATATATTTTCATGGTTCTCCGTGCCCTGCCCAAAGCAGAATCCGGAATCAAAAGTCTTTTTGACTCAAAGCGCAAAAATAGGTGAAAAATATTTGGCTATCATTTTATATATAATACAATTTTTCACTGTACTACACTTTAACAGTACGTTTGTTCATTAAGATATAGCATATGGGTTACATCCGCTAAATTTGAATTTTAAAGTAGGGGATAAGTTTACATATAGTGCATGGGCATGAGGCGCTCTAATACGAGAAACAATGATTAAAAGTAATAATTAAAGCATGAAAGACATTTAGGCACATAACAGTTAAAGCAAGGAAGGAGATAATAAAGGAAAAGCAGAAAATTAGGGAAACAAGTAATTCCACGACGTATAAGCACTCGTCACCTCGCATATACGCCACAACACATGAAATTCACACAGCACATAGTTCAAGGGTTCCTAATTCCCTCAAGCCAAGGTTAAACTCAACACTTACCTCACTCCGCAGTCAACTCAGAGCTCTACCGGAGCCTTTCTCCTAGAATTCGCCTCCAAACCACTCGTATCTAACCATACTTGACTCAATAATATCAAATATCGTTAAAGGAATCAATTAAAATGCATCAGTTTAGAATTTTCAAACTATCCCCCAAAAAGTCAAAAAATAACCTCGGGCCTACTTGGTCCAAATCAGAAATCCGGACCAAAACCCGATTACCCATTCACCCCCCGAGTCCGGTTATGTAATTTATTTCGAAATCCGATCTCAGTTTGAAGTCTAAATCTCTAATTTAAAAAAAAAACCTCAATTCTTCCTAAATCCCTAGTATTCTACCATGGAAGAATCAATATTAGGGCTGAAAATTAATGGATGATGTTAGAAATAGAAGAAAATGAGTTAAAGTGTACAAACCTACAAATTGATGTTGAGTTTTTTCTTCAAAATCGCTCCTAGGCGGAGCTCTAAGGAGAGGGTTATGAATAATAGGAGAAATCCCGATTTTGAACATTTGAATCACTGGGCGTCAGGCCTTCTTTGCGTTCGTGAAGGGCTTGACGCGATCGCGAAGCAACAACTCGATTAGCCTACGCATTTGCGAAGGGTCGCATACGTTCGGAATGGTCTGCCTTCCTCGCCATCGCATTCGCAAGCCTTGGCTCGCGTTCGTGCAGAACAACCCACTGATCCCAGCCCAGCCTCTCTAACTATACGCGTTCGCGTGTGGCCGGTTGCATTCGCGAAGAGCAAACCCCCCAATGCTCCGCGTTCGTGACCATGGCCTCGCGTTCGCGTAGAACAAATCCTCCCCTATCACAGTTTAATCTTTGTGATCGCGAGAGTACCTTCGCGATCGCGAAGAAGAAAACACCAGAAACCAGCAGAAATGAAAAAGCAGCAAATTTTCGAAGTTCATACCATCTGTAGCCTATCCGAAAAATAACCCTAGCCCTCGGTGCTCCACAACAAATGTGCACACAAGTCCAAAAATATGATATGAACTCGCTCGCGCGATCAAAACACCAAAATAACCCCTAGAACTACGAATCGGACACCAAACCAAATGAAATTTTCAAGAGAACTTTAGAATTTCTATTTTAACAACCGGACATCCGAATCACGTCAAACCCACTCTGTTTCTTACCAAATTTGACAGACAAATCATAAATATAGTAATGGAACTATACCAGATTCCGAAACCAAAATACGGACCCGATATTAATAAATTCAAGCATTGATCAATTCCTTAAAATTATTCAACCTTTAAACTTTTAATTTTTGACAAAACGCGATAACTCGAGCTAGGGACCTCCGAATTCAATTACGGGCATGTGCCTAAGTCCAAAATCACGATGCGGATCCACCAGAGACCGTCAAAATATGAATCCGAGTCCGTTTTCTCAAAACATTGACCGAAGTCAACTCAAATAGATTCTAAAGGTAAAATTTCTTACTTTATCAATTTTAAATATAAAAGCGTTCCGAAAAAACACCCGGATAACGCATGCAAATCTAGGAAGGCTTAAAGAAGCTTATGGAGGCTTCGAAACACAGAATTGGGGTTTAAAACTCAAGATGACCTATCGGGTCATCACATTCTCCACCTCTAAAATAACTGTTCATCCTCGAACGGACATTAAAAAGTACCTAGCTGGTGAAAAGGTGTAGATATCTACTCCACATATCTGACTCAAACTCCTAAGTAGATGCCTCGACCGCTGGACCTCTCCACTACACTCGAACTGAAGGAGAACTCTTAGACCTCAACTGTCGAACTTGCCGGGCTAGAATAGCCACGGCTCCTCCTCATAAGTTAAATCCTTGTCCAATTGGACTGAGCTATAATCCAACACATGGGACGGATCACTGTGATACTTCCTGAGCATGGACACATGGAACACTAGATGGACTGCTGATAATCTAGGTGGCAATGCGAGCCTGTAAGACACCTCACCCACTCTTTCAGAATCTCAAAGGGTCCGATGTAGCTAGGGCTCAACTTGCCTATGGGTGAAACCCAAAGCAATACTCTATCTCCGACCATGAATGCAACATCATGAACTCGACGATTGGCATAACTCCTCTGCTTGGACTGAGCTGGCGAAGTCGATCCTGAATAATCTTAACCTTATCCAAGGCATCCTGTACCAAATTTGTATCCAACAACCGAGCCTCCCCTGGATCGAACCATCCAACTGGCGATTGGCACCGCCTCCCATATAATGTCTCATAGGGAGCCATCTAAATGCTCGACTGGTAGTTGTTGTTGTTGGCAAACTCCGCAAGTGGCAAGAACTGATCCCACGAACCTCCGAAGTCTATAACACAAGCGCAAAGCATATCCTCCAGTATCTGAATGGTGCGCTCAGAATGCCCATCCGTCTGAGGATGAAATGGTGTGCTCAACTTAACCTGCGTGTAGAACTCACGATAATTAATGATATACACGGGCACACCATAAAGATGGACGATCTCGCGGACGTAGATCTAGCTTAACCGCTCAGAAGAATAGGTAACTGCCACAGGAATGAAATGCGCTGACTTGGTAAGCATGTCCACAATAACCCATACCATGTCGAACTGTCTGTGGGAGTCGAACAAGAAAATCCATAGTGATACGCTCCCGCTTCCACTCAGGAATCTCTAACTTCTGAAGCAAACCACCAGGTCTTTGATGCTCACACTTTACTTGATGACAATTTAGACACCGAGCTACATAAGCAACTATGCCATTCTTCATCCTTATCCACCAATAATGTTGCCGTAATTCCTGATACATCTTGGCGGGCAGATGAATAAAATATCAGGAAGGGTGGGCCTCCTCAAGGATCAACTCAAGAAGTCCATCTATATTGGGCACACAGATATAGCTCTGCATCCTCAAAACTCCATCATCTCCAATAGTAACTTACTTAGCACCATCGTGACGCATTATGTCTTTAAGGACAAGCAAATGAGGGTCATCATACTGACTCTCCCTGATACACTCAAACAAGGAAGACCGAGCGACTGTACAAGCTAGAACATGACTGGGCTCTAAAATATCCAAACTCACGAACTGATTGGCCAAAGCCTGAACATCTGATGCAAGCGGTATCTCACCGACTGGAATGTACGCAAGTCTGCCCATACTCGCTGCCTTTCTACTCAAGGCGCCGGCCACCACATTGGCCTTGGGATGATACAAGATGGTGATATCATAGTCTTTCAATAACTCCAACCACCTCCTCTGCCTCAAATTGAGATCCTTTTATTTGAACAAATACTGAAGGCTTCGATGATCCATGAAAACCTTACACGACATACTGTAAAGATAGTGCTTCCAAATCTTCAGCGCATGAACAATGGCTGCCAGCTCCAAGTCATAGACAAGGTAATTCTTCTCATGAACCTTCAATTGTCGTGATGCATATTCAATCACTCTGTCATCGTGTATCAATATTGCACCGAGCCCAACACGAGATGCATCACAATATACCGTATACGATCCTGAACTTGTGGGTAATACCAACATGGCGCTGTAGTCAAAGCAGTATTGAGCTTCTGAAAGCTCGCTTCACACTCGTCTGACCATCTAAACGGGGCACCCTTTTGGGTCAACCTGGTCAATGGAGCTGCTATAGATAAGAACCCCTCCATAAACCGACAGTAATAACCCACCAAACCTAAGAAACTCTGGTTCTCTGTGGCTGAAGTGGGTCTAGGCCAGGTCTAAAATGTCTCAATATTTTTACAATCCACCTGAATTCCCTCTACCGATATGACGTGCCCCAAGAAAGCGACTAAGTCCAACCAAAACTCGCACTTTGAAAATTTGGCATATAACTGTTGTCTCTCAGAGTCTGAAGTAGAATATGAAGATGATGCTCGTGCTCCTCTCGACTGCGGGAATAGATCAAGATATCATCAATAAACACAATCACAAAGGAACCTAAATAGGGCTTGAACACCCGGTTCATCAAATCCATAAACGACGTTGGGGTATTCGTCAGCCCAAATGACATCACTAGAAACTCATAATGCCCATATCGAGTCTGAAAAGCTGTCTTAGGGACATTGGATTCCCTAATCTTCAACTGATGGTAGCCAGACCTCAAATAAATCTTCGAAAACACCTTGTCACCCTAAAGTTGATCAAATAAGTCATCAATCTCGGCAATGGATACTTGTTCTTGATGGTGATTTTGTTCAACTACCGGTAATCTATGCACATCCTCATCGATCCATCTTTCTTCTTCACGAACAATACAGGCGCACCCCAGGGCGAGACACTAGGTCTAATGAAGCCCTTATCAAGGAAATGTTGCAACTGATCCTTCAATTCTTTCAACTCTGGAGGGGCCATACAGTATGGCGGAATAGAAATGGGTTGAGTGCCTGGGGCCAAATCAATACAGAAGTCAATATCTCTGTCGGGTGGTATCCCCAGCAAATATGCAGGAAACACCTATGGGAACTCACAAACGACTGGTATTGAATCCGTGGAAGGAACCTCCGCACTAGAATCGCGGACAGAAGCCAAATAAGATAAACACCCCTTCTTGACCATATGCCGAGCCTTCACATAAGAGATGACCCTGCTGGTAGAATGGACAGGATTCCCCCTACACTCTAATCGAGGCAACCCAGTCAATGCTAAGGTCACCGTCTTGCCGTGATAATCCAATATAACATGATAAGGTGGCAGTCAATCCATACCCAAGATCACGTCAAAATCTACCATATCGAGGAGTAAGAGATCCACGCTAGTCTCGAGACTCCCAATAGTAACCACACACGAATGATAGCCACGATATACAATAATAAAATCTCCCACATGTGTGGACACATACACAAGAGCACTCAAAGAGTCATGAGGCACAACCAGATATGAAGCAAAGTAGGATGACACATAGCAATAAGTATAGCCCCGATCAAATAGAACTGAAGCATCTCTATGGCAAACTGAAACAATACCTGCGATAATAACATCAGATGACTCAGCCGCGGGCCTAGCTGGGAAAGCATAACATAGGGGCTGGGCCCCACCACTCTAAACTACATCTCTAGGACGGCCTCTCACTGGCTGGCCTCCACCTCTAGCGGCCTGACCTCCACCTCTAGCGGCCTGACCTCCACCTCTAGCAGCCTGGCCTCCACCTCTGGCTACCTGACCCCTTCCTCTAGCTGGCTGAGCGGGCAGTGGTTCAACCATCCTCGAAACCATGGCACGAGAACTCTATTGTGGCGTGCAGCCCAATAATCTCGGGCAGGTCCTCCTGATATGCCCAAAACCACCACACTCAAAACATCAATCCTGGTGTTGTGGTTGCAGAAACTGAGATTGACCCGAACAGGCCGGATAACCACGGTGATAACTCTGAATTGGAGGCGCACTGATAGGAGCTGATGGTGCACTGTAACCTGGCTGCCCAGAATAAGGCACATAAGGACCACGACTCCCTAAAGCACTATAGGATGCCTGAAGCGGAGACTAGAATGTCCTGGGAGGATGGACCTTACAAAAGTACCCCTGCCTCCAGAGTAGGCACCACTGAAACCACCGGAATGTCGAGTCCACTTATCAGACCCCTGCTCTCTCTCCTGTGCAAGAACCACCTCGATCAGCTTGGTAACATTAGCAGCCGTCTGAAAAGAAATCTCACCCCTGATTTTCTTGGCCTTCTGTAGCCTGATAGGGTGAGTGATTCCATCAATAAACCTCCTCTTTCTCTCTCTCTCTGTCTCTCTCAGGAGGAAGTATAAGAAGAGCAAGATGGGCTAGATTTACAAAACGGGTCTCGTACTGAGTGACTGACATACTGCCCTGCTGGAGGCGCTCGAACTGCCTGCGGTAGTCCTTCCTCAGTGTGATAGGAAGGAACTTCTCTAGAAATAGCTGATAGAACTGTTCCCAAGTAAGAGCAAGCGACCCAACTGGTCTGGTCAACACGTAGCAAAATCGACCCCATTAGTCTCAACGATACCCATGTTCCGCAACACCTCATGGTAGCTGTCAAGATAATATTGTGGGTCCTCTGAAGGTGCACTACTCAAGTGAACTGGAAAGAGCTTAGTAAAATTTTCCAATCTCTATAAATCCTCAGAAGACATGGCGGTCCATCACTGACCTGTGCCACAACAACCGGCTAAACTACCCCAACTAACGGGGCTGATGGAGTCTGACACTGGGGAGCCACCTGCTCCGGAGTGTGAGTATCAAGAGAGACGAATGGTGGCATAGGAAATGTACCGGACTGTGCCACTCTTTATAAGGCCCACCAAACGAACTAGAGTGTCCTGAAGCCCTAGGGTGGCGATGAACCCGTCCGGGACCCGAGTTGGTCCAACAGGTACAGTGTGAGCTGGAACCTCCTCATCAAATATACTTGAGGCTCCACTATTTGGGGTTGCTTCTCGAGCTCTAAGTTGAGCTCTGCCCCCGCCTTGGCCTCTGGCGCGACCTTGAGATCGACCTCTGCCCCTCGTAGGAGTTGTTGCTGGGGGCTCCAGCTGCTGTCCAACTGAAGATGTGGTGCGAGCTCTCGCCATCTGTGACAAATCAAGAATAAAATAGTTCAATCATTAGTGGTAGAAATAAACCGCATGACAGAGAAGAACAAAGTGAAATTGTTCCTAACTCCATACCGATCCTCCAAACTCTACTAAGATTGCTCGTGAATCGTGAGACCTATACAACCTAGTGCTCTGATACCAACTTGTCACGACCCAGAATTCCCACCGTCGGGACCGTGATGACGCCTAACATTTCACTTTCTAGGCAAGTCAAGGTTAGAATAATTTATTCATTTTTCAACAGTTTAAATTAAATAATGAGAATGACTGATAACTGTGATAACCCAAAGTAATGTGCGGACTATAATTGCTAAAATATTTGATCCAACCCTGGACCTGATGTCACAAGTGCACGATCTAATAGAATAATACATATAAGAGTGTGAATGAAACATAAAGTCGTCTGAAGGAAAATAAACAACTAAATAAAAGAAAAGGGGACTCTAGGAGCTGCGGAAGCTGAACAGCTGTATCTCAAGTCTCCACCAAGTTTTCCAATCCGAGCACGCTAATAACCGCTGCCGGGACCGACTCCAAAATCCGCATAAGAAGTGCATAGTGTAGTATGAGTACAACCGATCCCATGTACTCTGTAAGTACCGAGCCTAACCCCGACAAAGTAGTGACGAGGCTAAGGCAGGTCACTCACACTACAACATGTACGTAGTACATAATAAAGACATAAAAAGGAAATACAGAACAAAATAGGACAGTCAATTGAAAATAATAGTTGCAACCTCAAGAAATAAGCCAGTGACTATCAGAATTACCAAATCCTTAGAGTTTCGTATGAAAATACCGAAAAATAATACAACTCAAGGAAAATAGAAACACACAGGTTGTTGCGGCGCACAACCCGATCTCACCGTACAACTCAATCCTCCTTTATTCCATCGTAACAATATCAACGATCATAAATAAATATATATGTTGCGGGCCGCAACCCGATCCCACCATATAACAAGTCAGTATCACAATTCACCCTTATTTCATCGTATAAATCCACCCTTATTTCACATGTTGCGGCATGCAACCCAATCCTACCATATCAGTCAAATTCACCCTTGTTTTACCTGTTGCAATGTGCACAACCGGATCTTACCATATCAATACAAATTCACCTTTATTTCAGTTGTTGCGGCGTGTGACCCAATCCCACCATATCACTACAATTAATCACTAAGTACAATTAATTTCATAATTCAAATCACAAGAACCACCATAACTGATGAATATAAAGTTGAAGCATTAAGAAAACCTTGTACCAACTTGGAAATTCACGTATGAAATACTACACGGCAAGACCAGTCCAGTAAATAACAATTAGAAGGTGCAAGCACGTCAATTAAGGCAAATAACAACAAGTCGTGAAAGCATGATGAGGTTTGACATTTTTAACTGGAGAAACAATGATTAACAAGTAGCAATTAAAGCATGGATGTCATTTAGGGCACATAACAGTTAAAGCAGGAAAGGAGATAATTAAACAAAAGCAAAAAAATCAGGGAAGTAACTAATTTGGTGGCGTATAAGCATTCGTCACCCCGCATATTCGCCGCAACACATGAAATTCATAGAGTACATAGTTCAAGGGTTCCTAATTCCCTCAAGTCAAGGTTAAACTCAACACCTACCTCACTCTGCAGTTAACTCAGAGCTCTACCGGGTTTTCCCCCCTAGAATTCGCCTCCAAACCACTCGTATCTAACCACAATTGACTCAATAATATCAAATATTACTAAAGGAATCAATTGAAGTGCATCAATTTAAAATTTCCAGACTTACCCCCCAAAGTCAAAAATCGGCCCTGAGGCTGCTTGGTCTTACGCCGAAATTTAGACCAAAATCCGATTATCCATTCACCCCCAAGCCCGGTTATGAAATTTGTTTCGAAATCCGACCTCAATTTGAGGTCTAAATCCCTAATTAAAAAATACCCCAATTCGTACCATGGAAGAACAAATATTAGGGGTGAAATTAATGGGTGATGTCAGAAATGGAAGAAAATGAGTTAAAGTGAGGGTTAAGAAAAATGAGACAAATCTTGTTTTTCAATATTTAAATCACTGGGCGTCAGGCCTTCTTCATGTTCGCGAAGGGCTTGACGCGATCACGATTCAACTGCTCGATTAACCTACGTGTTCGCGAAAGGTCGCACGCGTTCGCGATGGTCTGTCCCCTTGCCATCGCGTTCGCGAGCCTTGGCTTATGTTCGCGTAGAACAACCCACTGATCCCAGCCCAGCCTCTCTAACTCTACNCTTTTGCATCGGCTCTCTCTCGTTAGGTAATTACCGAGGCGAAAGCTGCTCTCTCGGAAGTAAGTTTCCTCGCCATCTTAGTGGGACTAGTCTAAAAAACTTTCACTTACTCGGTTTTTTTGCGGGAAGGCCCTTCTAGAATTACGTTTAACGTCCCTTTATGACTTTCCCGATCGGCGCCTCGGGTCGGTAGCTGGGCTCCGGGGCATTACTACCACGGCTACTATCGACCCGAGCCCAAAGAAGGAAAAGAACGGACTAAAGCGAGGAGTTCATTAGCCATACATAGTTAAGGAGGATGGGGGTCAACCTCTTTCATGACCCATGGCCCCAGTGTGTCACTTGGTTAGCATTTGTAGAAGACTGACTTCCTACCAACCCGCGAAGGGTTGTGAGGCTGGACCAGGTACGAAGTTTAGTTCAGTTACTTTTTTTTTCTTGCAAACAAGAAGGTTCGCGTGTGGCCAGTCGCGTTGCTCCGCGTTCGTGACCATGGACTCGCGTTCGCGTAGAGCAAATCCTCTCCAACCCAATTTACTCTTCGCGATTACCTTCGCAATCCCGAAGAAGAAAGCACTAGAAACTGGCAGAAATGAAAAAGCAACAAATTTTCTAAGTTCATACCCTCCGTAGCCTATCCGAAAATCACCCGAACCTATGGTGCTCCACACCAAATGTGCACACAAGTCCAAAAATATGATACGAATTCGCTCGCGCGATAAAAACACCAAAATAACACCTAGAACTACGAATCGGGCACCAAACCAAATGAAATTTTCAAGAAAACTTTAGAATTTCTATTTTAACAACCCGACGTCCGAATCACATCAAACCAACTCCGTTTCTTACCAAATTTGACATACAAGTCATAAATATAGTAATGGACCTATACTGGGTTCTGAAACTAAAATACGAACATGATATTAATAAATTCAAACATTGGTCAATTCCTTAAAATCATTAAACCTTTAAACTTTCAATTTTTTCACAAAAAGCGATAACTCGAGCTAGGAACCTCCGAATTAGATTACGGGCATATGCCCAAGTCCCGAATCACGATACCGACCCAACGGGACCGTCAAAATATGGATCCGAGTATGTTTTCTCAAAACGTTGACCGAAGTCAACTCAAAGAGATTTTAAAGGCAAAATTTCTTACTTTATCAATTTTTAACATAAAAAAAAACACTCGGTTTTCGCATGTAAAACGAGAAAGGCTTAAAGAAGCTAACGAAGGCTGAAACACAGAATTATGGTTTATAACTCTAGATGACCTTCTGAGTCATTACATCACTACTCCACCACGATCCTTGTTAATTTAGTTCACTAATTTTACTTCTTAATCATGACATTCTAGGCTCTCGCGCGATCGCTTATCTTGCTCCTTGTTTTGCTGCACTTTCCCCCCTAACATTCCATAAATTAATATATCTAATTAGCTCATTAGCACATGAAGATCAACTGACTTATTAAATTAGATGAGGAGAAAAACTTATATACTCAGCTATCAAGAAGGTTTTACAACAATCATAATACAGCAAAAAGGTGAGTAAATTAAATAGTTTTAACCACTTGCTTAACTGTTAAGCTGTATTTATGTTCAGGCCCTAAAGCATGTTATGTTAAAAGGACAAAGAACAAACCAGACATATTGCTAGAATAAATATCCCTATAAAAGAAAAAGATATAGATTTGTGCCCATCTATCTATTCATATCTCTTGTCCTATTACGAAAATCCCGTAAATCAGCCCTACCACAGATTTCGTGATCAATCTAGTCATTTTTTTCTAATATGGCAAAAAAGGTATATTTCCTTTTATGATGAGGTCTCTTAATATGAACTCGCAAAATTTCGATCGTTGACATGAGGATCTAATTACCTTCCTCTAATTACCAATTGAAGTTTGAAAAATTAATTCTTCGAATCATATCCTTGACACAATAATGACATAATATCATATCTAATTTTCTTTGTAATTTTTTCTTAGTTTTAGAGGGTAATCAACAATATGAGGGTGTTTGACTAAGCTTATAAGCAGGTCAAACTAGCTTATAAGCACTTTTCGGCTTATCTACGTATTTGGTAAAGTTAAAAGTGCTTATAAGTCAAAAATAAGCCAAAAGCCATAAGCTGGTCACCCCCAGCTTATGGATTTTTAGCTTATAAACACTTTAAGTTTAACCAAATTTTTTACTATTTTATTCTTAAAATATTCTTCTTTAGAACAAAATTCTTACATTGATACTCACTGCCTCAAGTACTATTTCAACTCCCCCCCCCCTCCCCCCGCTTTTTCAAGTATGCAATTCTCGTTGACTATTTAAGACAAGTAAATTCTTTATTCCTTTGCATATTTATATTTATGTGATTGCGTATTAATCTTTCAACTGTATGTAATAAATGAGGACATATCAAATTTTTGATGTATCAATGTTTGTTTCTCTTCAAATATTTTGTCCTATTTAGGTTTATTTTATACTGAGAAACTTTTATCAATTTATGAATTATTATAACTTATGATTATATGCTTATCATAAAATAAATTATATTTATCATAAAAGTTATCTTATCTAAGCACAACTGTATTTAAAATAAAATGACAAATAGAATATTTTGTATCTGGATCGATTTGGAATCTAAAATTTTGAAGAAATTATGCCTTTACAAGTGTAAACAATTCTAAGGTTATTTAAATAATTTTTAGCAGAAAAAAGCTTATCAGCACTTTCTTATCAAATGTTGCAGCAGCTTATTATCAATTTCAGCACTTATATCCAAACACGTAACTCTTATTCAATAAATCAGTTTCAGCACTAAAAAGTATTTTTCAGCATCTAATGCTTATCAACTATTTTAAATCAGTTAATCCAAATAGGCTCCATATCCTTACAAGTATTAAAAATGGAATTACGCAACAATTGATGAAATTAATGATACCTATCACTATCCTGTATAAGATTAATGTATTTTGGAATCCGTAAAAGCCAATTTTTTTTTAAAAAGTATTTCACGCTTCCTTTGGTTGAGGAATTCACAGAGTTGCTGGTTTCTTAGAAGAGGCGGATATTAAAGTAACTAGTGAATTTACCCGCGCTTTGTGCTGAGTTCAAGAAATATCAATAAAATTTTAAAAAAATAATTATCGAGTTAATAACAAATATAGATATTATCTCTCTTTTTATGAGAAAGATAATCGCCAATAAATAAAATACATTTGGTTTAATTCATAAATTTAGTTTATGTGTAGCAAATAATCTATGTGATGTATAGTTAATTGTATATTATCAATGAATATTACTTAAGTTTTATCTAATTAAAAAAGTCCAAGACCAAGAAAAATAAAATCTAAAATTAAAATAAAAGTTGCATAGATTCTTAAAGCTATCAATTGCACAAATAAAATAAAATAAATTATTATTAGTTGTATATTGAGAAGTTGAAAATTTCTATGAGAAAAATATATACTTTTCGACAAAAGATCATTAGGAAGACCTATGTTAAAACTTTTATTCCGTTAATTTATTGTATCATTCTGATAGTTAAAGCATGATTTTATGTGATACATTTAATTGAGTAACTGCAATATTAAATTAGAGATTATGTGACACTTTAAAGAATAATATTCACCAAGCATTCACATGAACGATTAATTTATTTAATAAAAAATATTTCAATAACACACTTAAAAAGAATCAAAACTAATTTTGTGCAAATCCTAAAATTAGAATAATGAGTATTGTTTGCAAGTTGATTATGAACTTCACTAAGTTTTCAATCATCGATAATATATCCCGAAAATAAAAAATATTTTATTTCATAAAGTTAATAACTTGTTTTAAACTACTGAAAGTCTGCACAATTCATAATGTTTAATTTTTGATCAGTAATAACCTATTATTACATGTGATTTCTTAATTAATTAAATTAAATTATATGTTAAGTTAAAGTTATCTACAAATTGTCAATGTCATATTTTAATGCCTAATTCAAAATATTTCATTGAAGAAAAGAAATAGAGGAAAAAGAATTAAGAACATATAGAAAAATATATTTATAAAAATAACAAATCTATATATAACATGAAAAGAAAAATACATTAGAATCTCACTTCGACATCGGATAAAATCACGATTCAAAGTTATTGCAATTTTAGAGTATAAATATGTACAACAAAAAACAGATATCAAAATCTCTATGTATTATTTGAAAAAAATCACTACTTCAACTTATACAACATAAAGCTAAAGATAACAAAATCAAAGACCATTATTGAGAATTGTGAAATACGCTTTACTTCGATCTTGACCTCATTATTTGACACTTTCTCTTAAACATTCTTCTTAAGATTCACACATGTATGAAATATATTCGTGCATTTACCTTGAACAAAAAATAAAGAATAGAAATTGTACCATATCTTTATATAATTTTTTTTTTTTCCACTACAACCTTTGACATAGAGATAGCTCAAACCATTATAAGCAAAATATAAAGTTAGTATCAATCATGTTTGTTCAAAACATAGACGTCCTTATATAGGTACATATGAAGGAACATATAATAAATAGTCATAAACTTACACATTAAATATTTAGAGGTTATGAACATGAAAGGCATGAGAGTTATTGAGATTGTTAAAAATATAGGTTATGAAGATAAAGAAGTGTGAGTTATGAAGATAGAATTTTTAATATAAAATAAATGAAAAGATGATAAAAATCCCAAAAAAGAAGAAAAAAGATAAATGCGTTTCTTGGCCTAAGAGAGGTGCCACCTCACTTTTCTATTTCCCACTTATATATATATATATATACATATATATATATATATATATATGTATATAGACTAGTCGTAGCTTGCTTAATTAGGTAGTAAGCTTTTAATACTTTAGCATCGCCAATTAAGTGCACCCACTTCGATGATTGAAAAATCTATGACTAAGATGATAAATAATTGAGTCAAAAGCATTCGTTCATTGTATGCAGAATCTTTTCTTTAATTTTCACTTTTTCTTGCCTCTCCTTTTTCTTTTCCTTTGTCATTAGTCTATTAATGACTAGTGACTACAAAATGAAAATGTATCTCCTATGGAAATTCATGCACATTTAATCCGGATGCACGTGATATAAGATATTAAAATTGAAGTCATTAGAGCTTTTATATCATTTTTCCGATACAACTCCGATGGGATATGCCTCGTAAATATAAGTCATGTCAATTTCAAACTAACAAGACAGCGTCAAAGGAGGACACAGTAATCTTTCAAGTTCATTCTTCGATGTTCAATATTTAATTGATGAATTACGTTTGGCTTCAATTGCTCTTCAAGAAAGTCTTGGTATTCGGCGCTAATTAACTAGATTAGCATTTCTAGTCGAGAGGCAAATTTGTGTACCGGTAAAATCGGGGGCAATATCTTTCCCGATTTTCCAATAAGGAACGAGAGGGAAGCACGATATGACACAACTACGAGCAAGGCTGAAGGATCCCTCGTATCGAAACTCAGAAGGAAGGAAGGACACATCCGAGATTGGACACGGCAAAACAATGGACGAGGACCAAGTAAAATTTCGAAACCACAGAGAAACGGTTGGGCATGACAACGGGGAGCCGTAATATTCGCCCTCAATCGGATATTATGGCACAAATCCCATCTGATATCAACTGCGGACCGATTTACCGGAAAAAGAAGATTGTTACCTTATTTAGACTCGTGCTAAGATTGAAACTCCCCTACTATATGAAAGGGAGAATTTTATTTCTTCATTTTTTCGTGTTGTTGACACGCAAATCAAAGCAATAAAGATTCATTTTTGTCTTCTAGCTATCATTCAAAGTATTCTTCGGCTATACTTTTCTTTAAATTGCAATCGAGCCCATATCGAGACCGATCGAGGCCAGGTTTCAATGTTCATTTAAAACCTGATTTGATCATCACATTACTATTGGAATTTAAATTCTATGAGCTCATGCATCCACCCCAGTCTAAGCGTGTCTATTTTCCATGGTGAATCCATCAATTTTGGGGGCACAATTGTAGAATCTCAAATATATGTCTGTTTATGTCATGTTGCAGAAAATCACTCTGCTATAAGTCAATTTCTACGATTTATGCATCTTGTCTATTTTACAACTCTTAGTCAACTCATATACCAATTCGGCCAAAATCGACCGCGGCTAACGGACCGAGGTCGGTCAGCCAACTAATCGACTTTGGTCGGTCTTTTTTGGCATAAAAATGCGGAAAACTATTTTAGTGCCCCCCGAAATAAATTTTTAAGAAAACCGACTGAAATAGGTCGGTTATTTTCATGCAATATAATTAAAGAGTACAAATAAAATAAAACAAAGTCTTAAACCAAAATGTACAATGACCTAGTGGTAGAATAGTATTGGTTCGATTCCCAGACGATGTATTTTTTAATTGCATAATTAAAAATACCGACCGACTTCCATCGGTTTTTTCGGTAGATTTTTTCTTTTTAGGTCATTTGTGAAATTTAAAGGATCGACCGAAATCGATCGGAAACTGCGATCGACTTGGGTTGCTTTTTATTACCGACCAGCTTAATTTCAACGAATTAAAATCGGTCGAAAAGCGGTCGATTTTTTCAGTTATTGCCGTGGGAGATAAAGAAAATTCGAAATAAACGATGATAGTCTTTCGCTATAAGTCACTAGCTGACAACCATAGATTATATTTGTATTTATACTAGAGGGGGTTTGCCCCTGCATAGCACGGACCCAACATTTGAAATTACATATAATCCCTACATACTTTAAATAACTATAATTTCACAGACATAGAAACAAAGTTCCATTCTTGGTAAAAGTTATAACATCGAAGACTGCCTATTACTCATAATATACATATTCAGAATTTGTTCGAGAAAATGAAATTTTGCTCCTTTGAAATTACATCCACAAAGATAATCATAAAAAATGATCGTTTATCATGACTGAGTAATAACAATAGATCTTGCTAGTAAGTAGCTACTCTAACAGCATGACTGAGGAACCAAATATAAGACCAGACAAATAGGTAACTCAACCCCATCGTACATCTTTGTCCACATTTTATGCTTCTTGGTGCTTGGTCTTAATAAGTGCATTTACTTTCTTGAAAAGGTTGAGTGTGTGAGAATATCATAACTTCAGGAAATTTAAAAGCACCAGAAGTCCCCTGCCAAAGTCATTAATTGTATTAAAAGCAACTCACAAGCGTAGTTGAAAGTTTTATCAACCATTCAATTTGTAATTTGTACATGAAGGAAGAAGTCTAACAAAGAAGCAATGTAGCAATCTTATAAAAAAATGTTAAGTGAAGAGCAATAACAAAGAATGAAAAAAAAACATACGATGATTAAGTATTTAGCTAATTAAAAGTAGTTCAACAATATCAATAGATAATAACAACATCATTGTGCTTCTTCAATATAGGAATAATTAGATTCTAAAGAGCTAATCTGATAAATATTTATACACAATTTGTTATTCTATAAAAACTAAATTAAATACAAATGACGAAATACATAAATAACATGTTTAAGTCGTCCACATAATCACATAAACGCCTCAACTGATCCCATTATCAATTAGGCAATTCTTTTCAATTGAAGTACGTTCTCGTGAACCCTCACACTAACATAGCAAAGTGTGTTTTGTATTCACGTATGAGTACGTGAAACCCTCAAAATTAAGTTTTTTCCTTTTTAAATAAAATTTAACCTAACTTTATGTGGATCAACCATAACTTTTATGTGGGTCCCACTATATTTTTAATATTTTCCACAATAATTTCACTTTCTTCCCAAAATAATTCATCTCCACCACCAAATTTTTCCGACCTAAACATGGCAACATCAGTAGCTTATTCACCTTCCGATGTGAATCCGCCTCCTCTCATTCAATCTTAAAATAAAAAAAAATCAATAATAGTCACCACACAATAATAATATCGATTGACCACCCATAAATTTTCGGTCTCATTTCCAGCAATTTACCTTCTCCAATTCTCTGCTGAGGTTAAAAATCTGAAATCTTCCATGGTCCAATTAAGTCGTCTTTTAACAGCTGGTATCAAAGATTCACTTGTTATGCTTGGATCCATTGGCGAAGATCTCGTAAGAAATGAATCACAGCTGGTATCAAAGATTCACTTGTTATGCTGGATCCATTGGCGAAGATCTCGTAAGAAATGAATCACAATGATAAAGAAAGCAGTAGCAGAACTATGTAAATACCTAATTCAACCTACCAGCAAGCCAAATAATTGTGTAATTAAGTTAACTTTTGTACTGAGAGATTGTGAATTTTGTTATATGTGGAAGGTGGGAAAGAGGAGTTTGGAAGAAGGAGAAGGGGGCGAGATGAACAAGAGCGGAGGTGTCATCCCTCATCGGAGAAGAAGAATGGAGGCGAGCGTAAGTCACACATATGAACTATCGAACTCGGGTGTTTACAAGACACATTGATAACCACTTGAAGTGTCAAAATGATAAATGGTCAGTTGAGGTGTCTGTTTGGTTGTTGAACACAGCTTAAAGGGCAGTTTATATCTTGCCAATTCAAAACAAAACAAAAATTATTAGTGGAACCCACACAAGAGTCTGGCAAAAATTACGTTACTCCCTCTATCACTTGGAATGAAGGGAATGATCCATTCAGCCCATGTGAAGTAGAGAGTTGTGAATATAGTTCAAAGAACTATTCTCTCCAAACTTAACAATGCATAATTTAATTTGGCGCAGATAGAGGAAGAACTTTAAAATTGATAAAAAAAATTAAAATCAATATTTTTTTGTACTAATCACTGGAATAAGTTGGAGAGGATGTCAATACAAAGTTAATAATATTAGGATTCTTAATCTATTTTCCAGTAACTGTTAGGACTCGTTAGAATTGGAAACTTTTAATAAGACGAAGAATTAGAACTATTACATTTGAAAGGGTCTGAACTTTCGGCTAAATAGAGCTCTATGATCTAATAGTATAGAAATCACATTATTAGCAGAAGGAAATTGTTCCATATCTAGAATTACTCATTTTAAATGAATGAAGGTTAGCTGATTCCCTATCTTTGTAGCACGAAAATTCTTATCTTCAACTAAGATTGTTCGCTATCAATCACATAATCTTACAAAAAAGAAATGGAGAAGAAACTCATTATATGTTTATGGAGCATATTTTTCTATTAAGAGAGAACTCATATTATTCGACAGATAACGTTGTGTTAAGTTTAACATATTTATAGAAATTAGTTAACTAATTGCATCCCTTTAAAATTTAAATTCTTAATTAAAAAAAATGCTATGCAGTGTTACTTCTAAAGTGGGTACTTCTAAATGCGTTTAGAAAAATATTAAGAAAGCGAGATGATGACCATCATCTTCACTATAAAGAGGATCGACCAAATTTCAGTAAAGAAATTATTTTTATTAGAATTTAGTAAACATAAAATCGGGATCAAAATTTAATAAGCTTATGGATATTTTTTATCACTTAGTTTCATCAAGAACCAACAGAAAAAAGGAGCAGTGCACAACCATTACCTAAATAAGCAGACAACGAAATTTATAAAGGTAAAGAAAAAATATAATTTGCATGAGCGAAAGATTCCATCTGTGCATATTCAACTGTGTAATTTTATCCCTAAAATTTTTTCTAAAATATAAAATCATTTACTGCTTTAACTTTATCGAATTAGTGGACCATGGCAAATATATGATTATATCGAGAAAATTAAAGTAAAATAACCCCAAATATCCCCGTAAAGCACTCACAACAAAGACAATCAGATGCATGTATAAGTATACTTTAAAAAGATTATTACCTCTATACATATCATAAAGCTTGTACCCAGAATTCAACCTTTAAAAAGCAACAAATATATAGAAAAAGACCACTATTGTTATCGGCGAATAACTCCAAGTTCTATCATAAACTCTTCAATCTCACACCTAACTCTCTAACTACAAAAGTCAAATAAGATCGGAAAATATAATAAAGAAAAAACAGTAAAAATAGAAAAAAATAAAATTAAAAATGAGCAGACCTGAAAGTAGCAATACCTAGTTGATAAAATGGAGATCACTGGAAAAGAAATTGTTTGAGAAGTCTGTGGAGAACTTGAACAAGTATAACGAAAAAAAAGAAGGTAAAATAATCAATCTTTTTACAAACTGGAAAAATATTTGAGAAAAAATTGAAAGAAAAATATACCTCAAATTGAAATAGGAGATGTAATTGGGAAGGGAAAGAGAAATCTTCTAGAATCGCGAAGTGTTAGCTTTGAAAAAAGCCACCTCAACAAAGCACTTTTATATTTGAGCTAAATGATAACTATACTCTTGGTCGACCATCATAACTTTTCTATATATATATATATATATCAACGTGTCTCTGTATATCTCTATAATATATATTGTCACCTTAGTTATTGGTATAGATCGGTTGGATTTTAAACAAAACAGCGTCGCCAATTATATATCTTAAACTCGGACTTAAGTTGTCAATGGTTATTTTAACAAACATAATTTGTCGAACACTACTTATTTTCATTAAAAATGAACTACTCTCCAGCTATATATATAAACCTACAAGAGTGAAAGAGATCATTGGTGACGCTGAAACTAAATCATTCGAGCTATGATCGTCATTAATGACGATACTCGTAAAATTTTGAAAAGTCAACCGCGATACTCTACAGGCTAGCTGTTGCACATGTACACTGAATTTAAATTTTTAATATTTTAATTCTCTACTATAGTATATATTTTTTTAACATAGGTTTTACGATTTCTGTATTCAAAACGAACTACTTATATAATACCACCAATCGTGCTACCTTTCATTCCCCAGGTCTCTTTCTTAATTTCTCTATGACTTCCTCTCCTCTATATATAACTGATCACATAGACTTGTTATTTATTGAACCGTCTCAATATTTGTCTTTCTCTAAGTTGTCAGATGACTTAATAGCATATATTGCAACAAAAGAGTAGTTGGGGAGAATTAATCTTAGGGAAATTAAGTGATCAGAAATGACTCCTACGAAGAGTAAAACGATGATACAAAAGAAAAGCTACAGCTCTTTTGTGTCAATTTTCATGCATGCCGATAGAGCAGATATCTTGTTGATGATTTTAGGGTTTTTTGGAGCGGTTTGCGACGGGTTTTCCATGCCGATAATGCTTATAGTCACCAGCAAACTCATGAACAATCTTGGTAGTGCTGACACTTCAAACGCCGATAATTTCACCCACCACATCAATGAGGTAACAAATACACACTAAAAAGTAGGAGTAATACTTTTTTCATACAAATTAAGAAGCGACATGGATTGGTTACTAATTTACGTATATAATGAATTAACAAAGTTTGGTTTATGATCTGATTGCAGAATGCTTTGGTTCTGGTTTTCCTTGCCTGTGGCCAATGGGTCGCTTGTTTCTTAGGTTTGTCTACTCTCTTTCCAATCCATTGGTTCTCAAAAAAATTTTTGGCGTCCTCGGTCTCACTATATATGTATCTACTTTAAACCCATAGGATTATGAGTTGGTTGAATTGTTGGATAAAAATTTATTTTCCTAATTCATTTTATAATTTTTTATTCTTTCTAGAGGGGTTTTGCTGGACAAGAACAGCAGAGAGGCAAGCTTCAAGGCTACGAATAAGATACTTGAAAGCAGTTCTAAGGCAAGATGTTGGCTACTTTGATCTACATGTTGCTAGCACAGCCGACGTTATAACTAGCGTCTCAAGTGACAGTCTTGTCATTCAAGACTGCATTAGTGAAAAGGTTCGTTTAATTTCCTTTTCCACTCATCAAGTCTCAAAAAATATTGTGTTACTATAAGTTATATATACCGATGGACGGTGTAATGAATTTGTATAGCAAAGTTATGAATGTACAGAATTTAAACTCTTTGAGGTTAATTAGGTGACAATGTTTATAATTTGGAAAAACATAGGTTCCAGTTTTCTTGATGAACGTAGCAGCTTTTATTGGATCATACGTGGTAGGATTCTTGATGCTATGGAGGCTGGCATTAGTAGGATTTCCCTTCGTTATTTTCCTGGTAATTCCAGGTCTCATGTATGGAAGGGCTCTAATGGGCATAGCCAGAAAAATCAGGGACGAATATGGAAAAGCTGGAACAGTTGTGGAGCAAGCAATTTCTTCGGTTAGAACAGTTTATTCCTTTGTGGGAGAAAGCAAAACTATAGTAGAGTATTCTGCTGCACTAGAGGGAACTGTAGAATTGGGACTAAAGCAAGGTTTAGCAAAAGGTTTGGCTATTGGAAGTAATGGCATAGTATTTGCAATTTGGTCCTTCATGTCTTATTATGGTAGCAGATTGGTCATGTATAATGGAGCACATGGTGGCACAGTTTTTGCCGTCGGCGCTGCAATTGCTATCGGTGGACTGTAATTATCTTTACCTTTTCTCACTCTCTCTTCCTTTTTTTTTTTCTCTCCATTAAGTTTGTTTATTACTCTGTCGAAAATTATTGAAAAATATCCTTTGTGAAAATAAAAAATATTTTTGATATTTGATTAGTGAATGAAAAGGATCAACAATATTTTGATGAATTATTAAATAATAAAAGTATTTAAATATAAATTAAAATAAGTAATATGAAATTAAAAGTTACGATAATTAGGGGAAAAAAATAAGTTTGCTCATACGTGAAAGAAGTTATTTCCTCCTTTAGATAAAAAATTATTTTTTCTTGAAGAACGACTTCTGACATATCTAACTAACTTGGTTACTGAAAAACATTTTGCTGCAATTCCGTCCTATTCAATGCAGCCTTTTTCTCTTAAATTATTCATTCATGAAGGGGTTATTAAAACCTGGGAAATGTGTTATGGTTCAATTTTTTGGACTGTTCATTTATTTTGCAGATATGACAAGTTTGACAAATACTACATAACACCAAAATCCTTAAAATAATTAATGTGCGTCGTAGTTTGTACTCCTGTTGTTTCATGCATTTAAACAAATCTTAAAATAGATTTATAATTAATTTATAATTTTTTTTTTTGCACTCCAAACAGATCATTGGGTTCTGGTTTGTCCAACGTGAAGTATTTTTCCGAAGCAACTGCAGCTGGTGAACGAGTAATGGATGTGATAAAAAGGGTACCAAAAATAGACTCAGATAACATGGAAGGCCAAATACTGGAAAGCGTAACAGGTGAAGTGGACTTCCGACACGTGGAATTCGCATACCCGTCAAGACCCGAAAGCATAATTTTGAAAGACTTTAACTTAAAAGTCCCAACAGGTAAATAAGACAATCAAAATTTGAAATTTTATTTATATTAAATTCATTGCTCATTTTAGTTACTGAAATATTTATATATTGAATTTACTAATGCAAATACAAAATTAGAGCAAAACTTAGTACTCCCTCCGGTTCACAATAAGAAGATCGACATTGAATCCCTTGCAAACTAATATGTAAACAAACAGCGCGTCCCGCCAAAATAAATGATTTTTTCTGATTTTAAAAATGAATTAATAAATTTTTTCCTACATTGCCCTTGAAGTAAATAATATTATTGTGTGTTGAGAGAATATTTATATAAAGAGATAGTAAATGTTAATATGCTTAATTTTATAATTAATTAATATTAAAATATAAATTTTTTAATATTTATTTTAGACCGGAGGGAGGGAGTAGTACTAAATTATACGGGAACTCGTACCTAATGCTCCAACTTTGCGCTGCAGGAAAAACAGTAGCATTAGTGGGCGGAAGTGGATCTGGGAAATCAACAGTAGTAGCATTGCTACAGAGATTTTACGAACCACTTGCAGGAGAGATATTTGTGGATGGGGTCGCTATTGATAAGTTGCAGCTCAAATGGCTAAGGTCTCAAATGGGTTTAGTGAGTCAAGAGCCAGCACTTTTTGCAACTACAATTAAGGAAAATATACTTTTTGGGAAAGAGGATGCATCTATGGAACAAGTTATTGAGGCTGCAAAAGCTTCTAATGCTCATAACTTCATCTGTCAGTTACCTCAGGGTTATGATACCCAGGTGCAATTTCCTTCCTATTTCTCCTTATCCTTACATTATATATCACGAGAAATAAAAATTGCGGAAAAGATATCATATTTTATGCCAAAATCAAAAGTAAAGCCATAAATTTGGAAATTGAAAATTTTATAACCCTTTCGGAAATAAAATTAAAAACTTCTTTGTCCAAACGGGCTCGAATAATAGATAGGTATATTTGGACCATTTCTCTTAAAACTGAAAATAGTTGTTTACTCTCAACTTGACACACTAACAAGAAGTAGCTGCTAAAATTTCGACCTCTGTCTCAAACTGGCCATATACAAGTCGCTGTTAATGAATAGCTTTTGCTACCACGATTTGAGTCAAAATGATTGATTCTTTTGTGTGCAAGGAATTCCGAATGCACTTAACTAATGCTTTCTTGAAAGGTCAAAATGTTTTTGTTAGATGTCATTTTCTTTTTCATGTTGTCAAACAAGTGGGTTCTGCTATGGAATATGTCATGAAGTAATAAACTAATCTAAAACTCTGTTTTTTTTAGTAGTGCTGCAAACTTAAGTTAATATTTGATATGATATTTTGTTTTCATCAAATTGACTTTTCAATTATTGTTTTAATGTCCTTCTATTTACTTATTATATACTCATGATCATATTAAAGTTTAAATTCATGATCATATTTTTTTTCAACTAACTACTTCCTAGTTGAGTACGAAATTGCAAAAGACATTTTACTCAACCAGAAGTTTATTAAAACGAAATGCAAAAGATATTTTACTCAACTAAGTTTATTCGTACTACGAGATCAAAACAAAGTGTTCATTTTATGTGGTACCTTTTCTCTTTTTAGTAAAATTATATATTTTTATATCTAAAAACTTTTTAACTTTTGCACTTCTCATTTTGAACTTAATAATATAGTCGCATAGAAATGTCACAATTACGAGTTCTTAGACTACTTTTGTAAGCGTGAACATACTGCCTTTTTTTCTTATATTTTATGTCCGATCAAACACCTGCCATATAAAAATGAAACAAAAGATTCATTGTTAAATAACATATCAAAAATCAAATCCGTTGCACTTATATAATTTAGTTTATGCCTGAAAATTTTCAGAGCTTGTAGAAAAATTACATGCACGCATACAAAATGTCCCTCTATGTTTTGTTCAATATAACATATGCCCTTTGCCAGTGGGCTATGCAAGGGTGTTCAAAGTCTACTTTTTAATCAATAACTAGTACTAATATTTTACCTTATACGTAGTATAATTTTTCGCCCCTGAATTTCACCACATAAAACCTGAGATTTAACATGAAGAAACATGCATACAGGTGGGGGAGAGAGGTTTACAAATGTCAGGGGGGCAGAAGCAGAGGATAGCCATAGCAAGAGCCACAATCAAATCGCCCAGAATACTCCTCCTAGACGAGGCAACCAGTGCACTTGACTCTGAATCAGAGCGCGTCGTGCAGGAAGCTCTAGACATGGCCGCTGTTGGCCGCACCACAATCATCATAGCCCATCGCCTCTCCACTATTCGCAACGCTGACTTTATAGCCGTGGTCCAAGATGGTCAGGTCAAGGAAATTGGCTCACACGACGACCTGATTGAAGAGGAAAATGGACTATACACTTCCTTAGTCCGTCTCCAACAAACTGAAAAAACAAGTGATGAGTTCTACATTGCACCTACCAATAAAAACATTGTATTTGCCCCATCAAATTTAAATCCTGGATCCGCCTCGGACTATGACATGCAAAATACAAGTAGCCGAAGGCTTTCGATTGTGAGCCGGTCAAGTTCAGCAAACTCAGCTGCGCAAAGCCGTAGAGTGGATCAAAGTGCAACAATTCCCAGTACTACAGAACAAGTATTTCCTGTACCTTCATTTAAAAGGCTGCTGGCTATGAATTTGCCAGAATGGAAGGAAGCAACATTGGGATGTATAGGAGCAATATTATTTGGTGGAGTTCAACCAGTGTATGCTTTTGCAATGGGGTCAATGATTTCTGTCTATTTCTTGCCTAGTCATGATGAGATTAAGGAGAAGACTAAGATATATGCTCTGTGTTTCCTGGGACTGGCATTGTTTTCCCTTATTGTCAATGTACTTCAGCACTATAATTTTGCAGCCATGGGAGAGCAGTTGACTAAAAGGGTCAGGGAAAGGATGTTGTCGAAGATGCTTACTTTTGAAATTGGGTGGTATGACAAAGACGAGAATTCCACTGGTGCTATTTGCTCTAGACTAGCCAAGGATGCCAATGTGGTAAGTCCTTTAGTATTATTAGCACTTACCGCAACAACAATCTAAATTAACATAACTTGCTTTGCTGCGAGCGTGTGACCAACCAAAAGCTAAGACTGCAATCATTAAGCAAAAGTTAAATGTATTTTGGGCCCTTATATGTATGCACTATTGCTCAGAGTCTGAAGATAACACTTACTGGTTTTATAATTGTGCAGGTGAGGTCTTTGGTCGGGGACAGGATGGCATTACTCATTCAAACAATCTCGGCAGTGACCATTGCTTGCACCATGGGACTAGTTATCGCGTGGAAACTTGCATTGGTTATGATCGCGGTCCAACCACTCATCATAGTGTGCTACTATTGCAAGAGAGTGCTATTGAAAAGCATGTCTAAGAAATCCATAAAGGCACAAGAAGAAAGCAGCAAGTTGGCAGCTGAAGCAGTTTCCAATCTCAGAACTGTAACAGCCTTCTCCTCCCAGGCCCGAATCCTACAAATGCTCAAGAAAGCCCAAGAAGGCCCACAACGAGAAAGTATACGCCAGTCGTGGTTCGCTGGAATTGGGCTTGGCACTTCCAACAGTCTCATGACCTGTACTTGGGCTCTTGATTTCTGGTATGGTGGCAAACTCATGGCAGCAGGGGAAATTGGAGCAAAGGCACTCTTCCAGACCTTCATGATTTTAGTTAGCACTGGGCGTGTCATTGCGGATGCTGGAACAATGACGAACGACCTCGCCAAAGGTGCCGATGCAGTTGGGTCGGTCTTTTCCGTGTTGGATCGATATTCCTTAATCGAGCCAGAGGATTCAGAAGGTTACAAGCCCAAGAAGATAACAGGCAATGTAGAGCTGTGTGATGTGGATTTCGCGTACCCTGCTAGGGCCAACGTGATTATCTTCAAGGGGTTCTCAATAAAAATCGAAGCAGGAAAATCAACAGCATTGGTAGGACAAAGTGGATCAGGAAAATCTACTATAATTGGTCTAATAGAAAGATTCTATGATCCCTCAAGTGGTGTAGTGAAAATAGACGGCCGTGACATAAGATCATACCACTTGAAATCATTGAGGAAACACATTGCACTTGTAAGCCAAGAACCAACATTATTTGCAGGAACCATAAGGGAAAACATAGCCTATGGAGCATCAGAAGAAGTGGACGAATCAGAAATAATTGAGGCTGCGAAGGCAGCAAACGCTCATGATTTCATCTCAGCATTAAAAGATGGATATGAGACTTGGTGTGGGGACAGGGGACTGCAGTTGTCAGGAGGCCAAAAGCAGAGAATCGCGATAGCACGGGCAATATTAAAAAATCCAGGAGTGCTATTGTTGGACGAGGCAACAAGTGCATTGGACAGTCAATCTGAGAAAGTAGTACAAGATGCACTTGAGAGAGTGATGGTCGGGCGAACAAGTGTGGTGGTGGCACACAGGCTAAGTACTATACAGAATTGTGATACCATTGCTGTATTGGACAAAGGTAAAATTGTGGAGAAAGGGACTCACTCTTCTTTGTTAGCCAAAGGGCCTAGTGGAGTTTACTACTCTCTTGTTAGCCTTCAAAGAACACCAAACTCTAGCAACACCTACATCAGTTAATCATTCATCAAATGAGATAGGTTGGTGTTCCCAAATAATCTTGAAAATCAGCAGCCTCTTTTTTGTTTCTTGTTTTCGCCTTCTTTCCCAAAGAACTCTTTGGGATATTAGTTGGCTGCTTGGAAGTCTTTGTCCCATTTTAAATGTATAGATATTTTGGTAATTTTAGCAATAAATATATAACTTCACAGCTGGTTACTTGAATCATTCCACCTTCCATTGTGACACCAGACCTGTTATATGTTTCATTCTTATTTTTCTTTTTTGTTCTTGTTGTAAGAGTGCTAGAGCTTCATAGAGATAAACTGTTCAAGCATTTTTAACGGTAAAACCTTATAACTTTAAAACTAAAAGACCTCAGAAGAGACCAGAAATCAGGCATAGCGAAAGATCAACAACTTAAACACTAATCAAGTAAGAATGGATGTCATCATTGAAACAGGTTACCTTAAAAACATGACGGGCAATGTAGAAAAAGAAGCAGCCAACAAAGTTCTAGGATCTAACAATTTGGGTATGCTAAAGGGTTATCTAATATTAGTATACCAGTTACTCACAACAACTGTATCAAAATCTACACAACCGCACGACTCCAAATCTATTGATACACTACTAAAGGCGGCAAACGGGCCGGGTTGAGCCGTAACCGGACCGGCCCAGACCGGTTAAAACCGGAACCGGACCAGCCCGGTTCATAGGGGGCCGGGTGGGCTGGATAGGGGGGTTAGAGGGGGTTGGTCCGTTTAATTATTTTGAAACGGGTAACCGGACCAGTAGTGAACCGCAACCGTGTACCGGTTTAACCGGCCCGGCCCGGTACAACGGCTATTTATTTTTTTATTTACTTT
>MDKI01028167.1:0-18331 GCA_005239505.1 Nicotiana paniculata | reverse complement strand
GATAAAAATACACGTCATATATGCATAATGGAGTCTATTTCATGTGTAGGTGAATTGGAGATGAAAGCCGAGCTAAATGAGTGCATAAACGTCAAAATACGCTCAAGAGTCGAAAAGGAGTGACCCGGGCCATAGCCGGGCGTTTTGGCCCTAAAGCCTGGCATGACAGGAGTTATTGGGGAGTTAGATCCCAAACGCCAGCCATGCCCAGGCGTTAGTGGGGCGTTAGAGCCCAAACGCCAGGCCTACCCAGGCTATAGCTGGGCGTTTGGGGCTTAACGCCTAGGGTCCCTGGTCCGGTCAATTCCGAGTTTTGAAGGTTTTAAGTGTTTCTTGGTTTGAATAGAAGTCTCCTACACGTTTAGGGTTTATCCCAAATGTATAAATAGACCCAAAAACACAACTTGGAGGGGAGGATGCCATTTTTGGAGAGAAGATCACACAAGATCATTAAGGAAGCAAAGGATTATCAGTTTTCTTCATCTTATTTTAGTATTTTCCATTTATGCAACACTTATGCAATTGTTTGATTTTAGCATGAGTGGATAAACACCCATTGTTCTGGGGTTGTGGTTTATCCATGAATATTGTTATTCGACATTAACTTAACCTTGATTATAGTTCACTCAATATATGGCTGTTTCCTTCAATTCTGCGCTTAATTGTTTAATTATTTGGCCAGCAATTTGGTTCTATATACTATCTATGTTATGCTTGGGAAAGCCATATATAGATTAGAGAAGAATTGAAGAGAGCACGATCTTATCCCTTCAAGGGAGCGGATTTGTGGTTAGGATAGGAATATACCTAGTCACCGTGCTTAATTAAACATCGTAATCTTAGTGCGTTCTAATAGATTAATTTCATAGGAATATAGGCGTTAATCTATTGAGAATAGGCGAGTAGTGCTTCGGGAGAAGGCTACGAGAGAAATTATCGATTAACTAGCAACCATGAGTGAATTATATGAAAGGGAGAGTTAATTATAATGCAATACAAGTGGTGAATTAATCACAACCCTGGAATATTTGTCTCTATTGAATACACAACAATACTCTGTCACTTGATAATTAGTTAGGTCATATAATCTTAGTATAAATTAGTTATATTCCTGGATTTTGTTTTGGCTCGATTAAATAACAATTAGAGTGATTCAACAAGTAGTTTACGCAAGTCCCTGTGGGTTCGACATTCGATTTAACATTATATTACTTGCTACGACCACGTATACTTGCGTGTGCATTTGGGACCAACAAGGATTCACAACCGAAGCTAAAGGAAGCTATAATGCAGGGCAAACAGGTATGACTGTATCCTTTGGGTATCTTTATGCAGGAACAACACAAGGAAACAACAACCATATGCAGCTGTAGGGGTAAGGAACTCATAATCGTGTGCAGTTTCAAGATGCACAGTCTCAGGGATAATCTGAAGGATCTGCAGGTGGTGTCACTGTTACATTCAATACAGAATAGTATAGTCAAATCTTACAGATGCTCAGGAAAGAGAATGTTCTAGAAACATCAGCCAACATGGCAGATATTATTTTCTCCTTCATGGCTAGTAACATTGGACACAAATGGATAATAAACACATTAGCAACATATCATATGGTATCTACTCTTGAGATGTTATTTGATTTGAATGACTATGGTAAGCAAGTCTTATTAGTACATTTACCTGATGGAAAATAGTTTCCCATTAGCCATATATGCAATGTAGATTGGATCAAGGGGACATCAGTGGTGTGTTGTGTGTACAAGTCTTCAAGTTTAAATTGTTGTCAGTGGCCATGCTAACCAGAGAATTGTTGTGTTTCATGTCTTTCTATCCTGATTTTTTCCTGATGGAGGACCTTCACACTGAGAGGGTGAAAAGTACTAGTAGAATGTACAATGACATGTACTATTGGAGAAATAACATAGAGAACATGATATCACAATCATTGGTTACTATTGTGACTGTAACGACCCGATTGACCGTTTTGAGTTCTAGCGCGTCATTCAGTGGTTTGAGGCCTTGAACAGCTTCACTTTAGGTATTATGACTTGTACTCGTGGTCGAAATTGAATTTTGGGAAGTTCGGAGTTGATTTGGAAAGAGAATTCTAATTTCGAAAGCCTTAAGTTGGAGGAATTAACTAAAGTGAGATTTTGAGTAAAGAACCTCAGAATTGAGATTTGAAGGTTTCAACAGGTTCGTATGATGATTTTGGACTTGGACGTATGTCCGGATCGGGTTTCGGATGACCCGGGAGCGTTTCGGCACCTATTGTGGAGGTTTGCAATTTTGGAAGAATCTCATAAATTTGGGTTGAGGTGTATGTCAATTTTATCAATGTCCGTTTGGGATTCCGAGTCTAGGAATAACTCCATATGGTGATTCTGGTATTGGAAGCTCTTTCGTAAGTGGATTTGGAGGTCCGTAGGCCATTTTTGAGTCATTTGGCGAACGTTAGAACTTTGAAAGGTTTTTGAGAAATTTGACCGAGAGTGGACTTTTTGATATCGGGGACGGATTCTGATTTCGGAAGTTCGAGTAGGTCTGTAATGTCAAATGTGACTTGTGTGCAAAATTTGAGGTCAATTGGACGTGATTTGATAGGTTTCGACATCTAACGAAGAAGTTTGAAGTTCTAAGGCTCATTAAGCTTGAATTGGGGTGCGATTCGTGATTTCAGCGTTGTTTGATGTGATTTGAAGGCCTACTAAGTCCTCATGGTGTTTTACTACGTGTTGGTATAATTAGTTGAGGTTCTGGGGGCCTCGGGTGGATTCTGTATGGTTAACAGATTGAATTTGGCCTTATGAAGATGTTGAGGCTGTTGTCTTCTGGTGTAACTGCACCTATGAGGTTAGGGTCGTAGGTGTGGATCCGCAGAAGTGGCTATGAGGGTTGCAAGAGCGGTTCAGTCTGGGATCGTAGATGCGGTCGAGTTTCGTAGAAGCGGGATCGCACTTGCGCACGTGGAGTCGCAGAAGCGAAGGCGTAGAAGCACAGATGGGGCCGCATATGCTGTGGCCCGAAGGAGGATCGGAGAAGCTGTATTTTGGCCGCACCTGGGGGGCCACAGAAGTGGTCAAGTGACCATAGGTGCGAGAGGTCGTTGGACAGTGTGTTTCTTTAAGAACGAGATTTGGCCCATTTTCTTTCATTCTCTCTTGGTTTGGGCGATTCTTGGAGAGTTTCAAGAGGACATTTTCATCATCAATGGAAAGTTAAGTTATCCCCACTTATTAACAGTTAAATTCATGGTTTATATAAGGATTTAAGCATGGAAATTAGTAGAAATTGTGGGGGTTTTGGTAGAAAACCTAGGAATCATATTTTTGGATTTTGACCACGAATTTGGGTATGGAATTGAGAACAAATCATATATTTGAGTTCATAACGTTATGGGTAATGGTTATCTTTAAAATTTTCCGGAATCCGGCACGTGGGCCCAGGGGTGAATTTTAGGGATTCTTCAAATTGAGTTAGAAAATCACCTTAATGGTTAGGATGTGAACTCTTGAGCATGTATCGACTATTTTATATATCATTTGACTAGCTTCGGGTCGTTTGGCACCAAGTTAAGGATTGAATGCACAATTTTGGACCAGAACGTGAGCTTTGAGACGAGGTAAGTCTCCTATCTAACTCTGTGAGGGGGAAATTACCCCTAGGTGCTGTATATTGATGTATGTTACTTGTTGTGGGGGCTACGTGCGTGCGAGGAGACGAGAACCCGTACTTAGCTACATTCATGTTATTTTCCGGGTAGACTGAGGTTCACATCATACTATAGTTGTACTATTTGAGCAGTCTCTTGCCTATTATGTTCCTCTGTTTTACATTTCTACTTGAGACTAGACTTGCTATTGTAGAGACTTCACGAGTTCATGATTAGTCGCCGAATAACTTTACTCCTATTACGGTATGTTCCTGTGATATATATATATATATATACACACACACACACTTTATTGAAAGGTTTTTATTAAATAAATTACAACTCACACCTTTATTCTTGAGTGGGGTCAAGGACCCGTCAAGCTTCTTATTTTTATAGGATCGGGCCGTTCGCCTCGGCAGGATTATGTATTTCCACTCTTATGGGATCAGGCCGTTTGCCTCGGTAGGATTTATTTACCACACTCTCATGGGATCGGGCCGTTCCTCGACAGGATTTATGTATCACACTCTCATGGGAGCGGGCTATTCGCCTCGGTGGTTTATCAAATGTACCTATGGTTTGTGCCGTTAGACCCTCCGCAGTGCACAATTTAATTATTTTGTTGGATCGAGAAATATGCCTCGACATTTCCTATATCATATCCTCATTAAATCATGCGTAAAACTTGGCAAGAAGCCAGTGTATCTGTGAGTTTCCCAGATCTGAATTATGGTAAGCTACTTAAGGAGATCCACTATATCTATATATATGCTCCGATTAAGGAGGGAATTTCTAATGGAGAGCTTGAGTTCCTCGTGAAGAGGGGGATTTGTACCACATGATTTATACTTGTTTATTTCATTTATTTGATCTGCATCATACTTACTTACCTCTTTACTGTGCCTGATGTTATTGGACCACTAGTGAGTGTCGATGTCGACCCCTCGTCACTGCTCCTCTAGGGTTGGCTAGATACTTACTGGGTACACGTTGCTTACGTACTGATACTACACTTGCTGCACATTTCTTTGCAGGTACATATATGTCTAGGGGCCTTGTGAGAGGAGAGGCGTGTATGCATGCAGGGACCTAGGTGAGCTGCATTCCATTTGTTAACCCGCAGCTAGCTGAGCCTCTTTCAGAGTATTTATATTTTTCCTTTCCAATTTGTATTCCGGAAATTTGCTGTATTTTATTTTATATTCCTAGATAATGCTCATGCACTTGTGACACCGGATTTTGGGATGATTATGGGTTGTTCTGTATTGAAACTGTTAAAAGTCTTATTATTTATTCTGTAAATCCTATCTTTTGCTATTCAATTAAAGGAAAATATGATTTTCTAAAATAATGAAATGAGAACCAAATTAAGTATTTATTGTTGGCTTGCCTGACAGTGGCGTCCGGTGCCATTACACCCTTTAATGGATTTTGGGTCGTGACAACATGGAATCAGAGCGCTAGGTTCACTTAGGTCTCACGAGTCATGAGCAAGTCTAGTAGAGTCTTGCGGATCGGTACAAAGACGTCTGTACTTATCTTCGAGAGGCTACAAGGCTGTTAGGAGAACTTCCCTTCTTGATTCCTCATCGTGCGATTTGATTCTTTTGAGGCTTATGCCTTTATTTCTTTCTTATTCAATCTTATGCGACGTGAAGCACTTGCTATGGATTGGGAAATAAGGAATGGTCATGGTAATGCAGATATGGTGCAAGATGTTTCTACCTACGTATTTGATTGAGCTATACCATTGCCTTGCGGAAGGCCATCCTGTCGTTTCAGCTCAACATCAGTGTTACCTAAGGTTTTGAGATTTGGCATTGATTGTCATGTCGATTTGTATGTTGCTATCACATAGTGTTGTGGAATGGTAGGATGCGTGTCTAGGCATCGAGCCACTGAATGAGCTGAAAGGAGGTTTTACTCAGTGCATGATTCAGATATTCAGTATTTTATTTTCGGCGGAGAAAAGGCAATCGAACTAGGAATGTTCAGATTTGGGTTGATGGAGTGGCGAGACTTGGTGTTTTTGAGTATAGTGGAATTTTCATATGTGATGTGGTGTCGTCGTCCTTGATGAATGCGCTAAGTTTTCCGGTGTTATGGTTTTCTTCAATTCGCCTTCAGGGTGGGGTATTATGAAATAGTGTCGGGGAAGTAGTTGTCGGAAATCGCGGTGTGCAGCGGTTCAGAATCGAATTGGTGTTCCTAGTGTTGATGGCTTGAGAAAGATGATATTCTAAGAGGTTTGGAGTTGGCAACGACTCATTTGTTCGGGTGTTACAGAGATGGATTCGGAATCGGGGCAATAATTGGGCAGTAGAGGACTAGGAAGGGTATGTGGGAGGTGTTTTGCGATGGTTGAATTTCTAGAAGGTCAAGCGTGAAAAGTAGAAGTCGAAGAGTTGCTTAAGGGAGAGGGTTGAACCAAAGTGGGAGCGTAGCATACGGGTTTTTTGGTAGGATGGGCACACACCTTGAGGGAAGATTAGGAAATTTGGGAATCGTGATGGGTGGCGACTAGGACCATGGATTTTATTTGGATGCAACATGACTTCGAGTTTGGAATGTGTTATTGGACTTTTAGCTGATGTCGACGGTGGAGAAGGAACCTCGATGGGTCCCAAGGTTATGTAATTGTAGCTTCAAGCTAAGTGGGAGAGCCCCACCGTCTATGATTGGATTGCGTGGTTGTCTACTTGTGCAGTTTCTGATTATCGGCATCTTGGTGGGTTATTACAACTAGGGAAAGAAAACATCAGTGATGATTCGAGCAAAAGATTTGAGGAGTGTGTGCTATAGTTGGCTTATCGGTTCATGTGCAGGTTTTGGGAAGTCTCAAAGTCTACGCTTCGTGTGGATATGTGAATAAGTAAATGAATTTAGCCGGTTGCTTCTTGGGGAGGGTGTTCATGTGCTAGCAGGGCCTTGGAGTTTGATTATATTCAGGAACAAGTCAGAGCGGGTGACTCTCAGCAATGGTCCTAGTAGGTTCCAAATTAAAGTGCGATGCCTAAGGATTTCGGGTCCATGGTATGGTTAAGTATCGAGTTGTTGCAGTGGATTATGAAAAAAGGGCTTGGAGTGTTCTATGTTATCATCGGTCTGCAGTGTAGCATTGGAGGAACGAGAGAAAATAACTTCGGATTCATGGAAGGATTATCAGAATGGGTGTATCTGTTGAAGATGCGAGTATGCACACAAGGGAAGTATGTGATGATTCGTGGGTTTTTAAGACAACGTGGTCTCGTGAAAAAAGGTCACTCAGGATGAGTGCGGATTTGGGGTCGTTATGTTTTAAGTGGAGCTATTAACATTCCTAAGGCAGGTCCGAAGTAAATTAGAAGATGTCGGGTCAGTTAGCAATGGTCCAATTGGCGTGATGGTGGCAATGATCAGTTCCTTCAGCGTGTTAAGTTATACATGTGATTTGTGGCGGTACGTGCAGAGCTTGACGGACGCCTTAATTGATTTTATATGGAGGCATTCGAGTATTATGGCCTGTTATGTGTAGATGGATCCCAAAAGAATTTTGGTGATTTAGACCCCTACTTGAGGTTTGTATTTTTCCTGCGGTTATGAGAATTCAGTCACGTGTTGCAATGGTTCTCCTGAAATGAGTAAGTGAAAGGTTTCTATATGCTGGAGTGTTTATTCTATTAGTGGTTCAGGAGTTATGATGGAATTCTTGTATTCTCGCGTATTGGCATGTTAGGTGCAGTGAGTGGCATGGGAGTTGGAAGTTGAGGATCAAGGTTGTGGTTCGGCATAGGCAAGAATGTTACGAGCTTGGGTGAGCAGGAAGAGATTCAAATGTTAAAGTAAGCTGGTATTGTCTTTAGCATCACAGGAGATCGGTGTCCTGTGTAAGGGGCTTTGCGTTCTATTTTGCGGGTTTCCGATTTGATTTACAATATTAGTATGGCCGGTGGTATGGGTGTGCAGACTTGTTACCTGGTGCGGGAGTCGTGGGAGCGTATCCCACGAGAAGATGGTGTAAGTGTGACCTATAGCACTTGGCAGATGGAAGATTGGAACCATGTATGGAGATTATGGTACTATCGCTAGTGTGAGAGTTTAGGCCTGGAGGGCACTTTATTCATTTGGTTACGAACTATTGATGTTTGTGCCGGATTGATGGATTTTCTTGTGTGGCATGGGAAGAAGGGTTAGTGCTGATTCTTGAAATATCATTAGCCTAGTATGGTACAAACATAATCAACTTGGGGTTCGTGGGTGGATCTAAATGTGAAGGTGGGCTCTATATCAGGCCGGATGTGTTCATTTTAGCTTAGCGTTGTTTATGGAGAAATTTTCGGGCCCTAGATGTTATTTACGCCGTCGGCTATTCCATGTAATCTATATTAAGCTAGGTGGTGAGGTGGTTTGATTATTCGCACTCATATTGAGATCCCGTGTAATTTGTGGTGTTGTGAGAGTAGGTTGGCTCTCGAGATGCAGGTCATTTATTGAACCTTAGTTGCTTGAGTTTCGTAGCATATGTCACTATACGTCTCCCTAGGATTTGTATTATGCACTTCGCATGCTTATGGTTGACATTCGGGTGTTTGGTACGTATGAGCATTTTAGCCCGGTAAGTATTTACTTATAAATTATTATGTGTGGATCGGGTGGCACGCTGCCACGAGTATATTATTTGGATCATGTGGCACGCCGCCACAGGTATCATGGTTGGATCGGGTTGCACGCCGCAACGATATCATGGTTGGATCGGTTTGCACGCCGCAACAGTGTGATGTTGAGTACAGTTTCCCATATCTATTATTGTGTGTTTTGCTTCCCATTTTCTGAGGAAGGTTCATAATATCTTTTCGGTTGTTTAAAGTAGTTACATGGGTTAAGTAGTTCTTTCCATAGTTCGTTCCCTTATGTATCACATTTGAGTTGTAGCTTGTTGGCACATTGTGGCATTATATGAGACTTTTGGCAGTGTCTGAAGTGGCTTACTGCCTGAGCAGCTTGTACTGGGTGAGACGAGATTTTTGGACCTGGGATCAGTGTGATCAGATTTATATGAGGCACATTAAAGAGTAAATATCGGTATTCAGTCCAGAATGAGGTAGCGGTTCTTATCGGGAGAAGAGACTCATGAATTGTGATTCGGCAGGTGGTTGCGAGTTTCCACACATCTCTACTATCGTGGCAGAATTGCGAGAGCTGAAACCAGACTTATATGTGTCATGTGATGTGTTGTGGGCATCAGATTCGTGGAATTATGGCTATTATTGTCAGGGGGTGTTATTATGGTCAGGTGAATTATACAGTGCATGGTGTGGATTCAGAACATGTATACAATCATGTATTGGTACATCATGTGGTGATGGGTACGGTGTTCGAATGTTGGAAACAAACCTGGAAGAGGATATCAAATGTTGGAATTTGGTTCTAAGGTTTATTTAACCAGATAAAAGGAAGGATATTCAGGTTTGCTCGAGCTAATTTTCCCAACTGGGTTGTGGTAGCACGTGTAGGTGCACGAGGTGTAAAGCAGTGATTTTGGTCAACTCCGGAGAAGTTCTTAGCACGTTCGAGGATGAACGCATGTTTAAGTGGGAGAGAATGTAACGACCCGACCAGTTGTTTTGAGCTCTAGACGTCGTTCAACGGTTTGACGCCTTGAGCAGCTTCACTTCAGGTATTATGACTTGTACACGTGGTTGGAATTGAATTTTGGGAAGTTCGGAGTTGATTTGGAAAGAGAATTCTAATTTTGGAAGCCTTAAGTTGGAGGAATTGAATAAAGTGTGATTTTTGAGTAAACGACCTCGGAATTGGTATTTGAAGGTTCCAACAGGTTCGTATGATGATTTCAAACTTGGGCGTATGTCCGGATCGGGTTTCAGATGACCCGAAAGCGTTTCAGCGCCTATTGTGGAGGTTGGCAATTTTGGAAGAATTTCATAAATTTGGGTTGAGGTGTATGCCAATATTATCGATATCCGTTTGGGATTCCGAGTCTTGGAATAGCTTTGTATGGTGATTCTGGTATTGGAAGCGCGTCCGGAAGTGGATTTGGAGGTCCATAGGCCATTTCTGGGTTATTTGGTGAAAGTTAGAAATTTGAAAGGTTTTTGAGAAGTTTGACCAGGAGTGGACTTTTTGATATCGGGGTCGGATTCTGATTCCGAAAGTTGGAGTAGGTCCATAATGTCGAACTTGACTTGTGTGCAAAATTTGAGGTCAATCGGACGTGATTTGATAGGTTTCGGCATCAAATGAAGAAGTTTGAAGTTCTAAGGTTCATTAAGCTTGAATTGGGGTGCGATTCGTGGTTTCAACATTGTTTGATGTTATTTGAAGGATCGACTAAGTCCGTATGGTGTTTTAGTACGTGTGGGTATAATTGGTTGAGGTTCCGGGGGCTTCGGGTGGATTCCGGATGGTAGCGAATTGAATTTGGTCTTATGAAGATGTTGAGGCTGCTGTCTTCTAGTGTAACTGCACCTCCGAGGTTAGGGCCGCAGGTGCGGAGTCGCAGAAGCGTCCATGAGGGTCGCAGGAGTGGTTCAGGCTGGGACCACAGATGCAGTTGAGTTTCGCAGAAGTGGGATCGCACTTGCGCATGTGGAGTCACAGAAGCAAAGGCGCAGAAGCACGGATGGGGCTGAATATGTGGAGTTGAGGGGCCTGAAGGAGGACCGCAGGTGCGAGAGGTCCCTGGGCAGTGTGTTTCTTTAAGAACGAGATTTGGCCCATTTACTTTCATTCTCTCTTGGTTTGGGCGATTCCTCGAGAGTTTCAAGAGGAGGTTTTAATCATCAATGGAAAGGTAAGTTATCCCTACCTATTTCAAGTTAAATACATGGTTTATATACGGATATAAGCATGTAAATTAGTAGAAATTGTTGGGGTTTTGGTAGAAAACCTAGGAATCATATTTTTGGATTTTGACCACGAATTTGGGTATGGAATTGAGAACAAATCATATATTTGAGTTCATAACGTTATGGGTAATGTTTATCTTTAAAAATTTCCGAAATCCGGCACGTGGGCCCAGGGGTGAATTTTAAGAATTCTTCAAATTGGGTTAGAAAATCACCTTAATGGTTAGGATGTGAACTCTTGAGCATGTATTGACTATTTTATATATCATTTGACTAGTTTCGGGTCGTTTGGCACCGAGTTGAGGATTGAAAGCACAATTTTTGACCATAAAGTGAGCTTTGAGACGAGGTAATTCTCCTGTCTAACTCTGTGAGGGGGAAATTACCCCTAGGTGCTGTATATTGATGTATGCTACTTAATGTGGGGGCTATGTGCGCACGAGGTGACGAGAGCTTATACGTAGCTACATTCATGTTATTTTCCGGGTAGACTTAGGTTCACATCATTCTATAGCTGTACTATTTGAGCAGTCTCTTGCCTATTAAATTCCTCTGTTTTACATTTCTACTTGAGATGAGACTTTGTATTGTAGAGACTTAACGAGTTCATGATTAGTCGCCGAATAACTTTACTCCTCTTATGGTATGTTTCTGTGATATATATATATATATACATGCACACACACACACTTCATTGAAAGGTTTTTATTAAAGAAATTACAAAACTCACACGTTTATTCGTGAGTGGGGTCAAGGACCTGTAAAGCTTCTTATTCTTATGGGATAGGCCTGTTCGCCTCGGCAGGATTATGTATTTCCACTCTTATGGGATCGGGCCATTTGCCTCGGCAGGATTTATGCACCACACTCTCATGGGAGCGGGGCGTTCGCCTCGGCAGTTTATCAGATGTACCTATGGTTCGTGCCGTTCGACCCTCGGCAGTGCATGTTTTAATTATTTTGTTAGATCGGGTCATACGCCTAGACATTTCCTATATCATATCCTCATGAAATCATGCGTAAAACTTGGCAAGAAGCCAGTGTATCTGTGAGTTTCCTGGATCTGAATTATGGTAAGCTACTTGAGGAGATCCACTATATCTATATATATATGCTCCGGTTAAGGAGGGAATTTCTAATGGAGCGCTTGAGTTCCTTGTGGAGAGGGGAATTTGTACCACGTGGTTTATACTTTTTTATTTCATTTATTTGCTCTGCCTCATACTTACTTACCTCATTACTGTGCCTGATGGTATTGGACCACTTGTGAGTGTCGACGTCGACCCCTCGTCACTACTCCTCCGGGGTTAGTCTAGATACTTACTGGGTACACGTTGCCTATGTACTCATACTACACTTGCTGCACATTTCTGTGCAGGTACATATATGTCGAGAGTCTTTGTGAGAGTAGAGGCGTGTATGCATGCGGGGACCTAGGTGAGCTGCATTCCATTCTTGACCCGCAGCCAGCAGAGTCTCCTTCAGATTATTTACAATTTTCCTGTCCAATTTGTATTCCAGATAGTTATTGTATTTTATTTTATATTCCTAGACAATGCTCATGCACTTGTGACACTAGGTTTTGGGATGATTATGGGTTGTTTTGTATTGAAATTGTTAAAAGTCTTATTATTTATTCTGTAAATCCTATATTTTTCTATTCAACTAAAGGAAAATATGATTTTCTAAAATGATGAAATGAGAACCAAATTAAGTATTTATTGTTGGCTTGCCTGACAGTGCCGTCCGACTCCATCACACCCTTTAATGGATTTTGGGTCATGACAGTGACTCAATCTGCAATATTGTGTCATAAGATGTTGGGACATGTTCCCCACAAAATACTACAACAAATGAACATTTGTAAAGAGGCTAAAACGGATATTGACAAAACTTGTTCCGTATGTCCTCTAGTTCATGGTGATGTATGGGGTCCCTACAAGGTTCCTACACATAACGGTCATAGATTTTTTCTTGCACTTGTAGATGACTGCAGTAGAATGGTTTGGGTGTTCTTGTTAAGGTTGAAAAATAATGTTTCAGTTGTACTGAAAGATTTTTTGTCATTAATAAAGACACAATTTGAGAATTCAATCAAGGTCTTCAGGAGTGATAATGGCACAAAGTTTTTTAATTCACATTGTACAAATTTGTTCAGTAGTGGAAGAATTGTTCATCAATGCGTCCATACTCCTCAACAGAATGGATTTATTGAACGAAAGCATAGACAACTTCTTGAGGTAGCAAGAGCCATCAAGTTCCAAGGTTGTATTCCCCAAACTTTCTGGGGATTATGTGTTCAGAATGTTGCTTATCTGATTAACAGGATTCCATCCACTGCCTTGGGAGGAAGATCACCATTTGAGGCATTCTATGGGAGGAGTCCTAATCTACAACATTGAATGATGCTGGGGTGCTTATGTTATGCCACAAATGTGGGTTCCAGAGGTGACAAATTTGGAGCAAGAGCAATCCCAGCAGTACATATGGGATACTCTACCACTCAGAAAGGCTATAGGCTGTACAATTTGGCCAATAAGTTGTTCTTTGTCAACAAATATGTTTCATTTAGAGAAGCCATATTCCCCTTCAGGTCCTCTTGCTACCAGTCTAGACCACCTGAGCTTGTTAAGTCTTGGGATGATTGTCATGATCCTTTTGTTATTGACACCAATACTGATATAGCTTAATTGGAGCCTGCATCTACAACAGAGCCAATATATGTCCCCTCCAATCCATCCATTTCTCCATATTTGCATTTAGGGGAGTCTGCAGCTGGTGTCTCTGAGAATGATATAGCTCTATCAGTCCCAGTTGTTGCTACTGATTCACCCATTCTTGGTGAGGCTCCTCATGGTAATATACCAGAGGTGACTATTCCTCCATGTCCTAATGAGCTTACAAGCACAAGGAAGTCTTGTAGAACCTCTAAGCTCCCTAGTTGGCTTAGTGACTATGTCCATAAGGGGTCCAAGCCTTTATCACATGATGTGGTGGGTGCAGCTTACCCTTTGTCAGCATACATGTTATATGCTTCACTTTCAGACCCTTATTATAATGTTCTTTGCAACATCTCATATGTGAGGGAACCTGATTCATATGAGGAGGTTCTTCATGATCCACAATGGATAGCAGCTATGCAGGAAGAACTACAAGCCCTTCAAGACAATCATACTTGGAGGCTAGTAGATTTACCACCTTACAAGAAGGCCATCGGTTATAAGTGGATATTCAAAATCAAATACAATGCTAAAGGAGATGTGGATATATACCAGCTCGGTTGGTAGCCAAAGGGTATACTCAGAAAGAGGGGTTGGATTACCAAGAGACCTTTTCACCTGTGGTTAAGATGGTCACTGTAAGGACTGTCCTATCTTTAGCTGCAATGCATGGTTGGAAGCTACATCAAGTGGATGTATTCAATGCATTTCTCCAAGGTGATCTTGTGGAGGATGTTTACATGATTCCCCCTCCCGGTCTTCTTGGGAAGGGGGAGTATAAGAGAGTATGCAAGCTACAGAAGTCACTGTATGGCTTGAAACAAGCCTCTCGATAGTGGAATCTTAAACTTTGTGAAGCACTTCTCTCCTGATGCTTTGTTCAAAGCCATCATGATTATTCCCTTTTCACTCATTGATCAGGGGATTAACTAGTGCTTATCTTGGTTTATGTGGATGACCTCCTCATCACTTGTTCTTCTCCCACTCTCATTCACGCAGCAAAGCTTATGCTTCATCAACATTTCAAGATCAAGGATCTGGGGGAGATGGGGTACTTCCTTGGTCTTGAAATTGCAAGGAGTTCAGATGGAATACTAGTATGTCAAAGGAAGTTTGCACTGGACCTTATTGCAGACTTAGGATTGGCTAGTTCTAAGCCTGCTGACACACCCATGGAGGTCAATCAAATGTTTACCAGTGCAGAATTTGATCATAACTTTAAGGCTGAGGACGATGCTGATGAGTTATTGTCTCATCCCACTGGTATCAGAAACTAGTAGAGAAGCTACTCTACCTAACAATGACTCGGCCAGATATAAGCTACAAAGTGCAGAACTTGAGTTAGTTTATGTGTAGACCAAAGAGATCACACATGGAAGGGGCTCTAAGGGTGATGAAGTACTTGAAGAATGCACCTGGTTTGGGCATCTTGTTATCTTCTAAGCCTTCCTTACAGCTCTCAGTTTATTGTGATGCAGATTGGACCACTTTTCCCATGACAAGAAGGTCAGTTAGTAGATTCAAAGTCAAGCTAGGAGACTCCTTAGTCTCTTGGAAATCAAAGAAGCAAAATACAGTGTCAAGAAGTTCAACAGAGGCAGAGTACAAAAGTATGGCCAATGCAATTGCTGAAATAGTTTGGCTCATTGGATTGTGTAAGGAATTGAAGGTGAAGTTGGAGTTGCCTGTTAAACTGTATTGTGATAGCAAGTCAGCAATGCAAATTGCTGCTAATCCTATATATCATGAACGAACGAAACACATAGAAATCGATTGTCACTTCATTAGGGAGAAGATACAAGAATGACTTGTACAAACACAACATGTGCCCATAAATTTGCAACTGGCAGATATTTTGACTAAAGATTTAGGAAAGGCGTAACATGATTTCTTATTATCCAAGCTGGGAATGTTCAATCTATTCACATTACACAGTTTGAGGAGAGTGTTAAAGGTGTCACATGAGTGAAGAAGCCAGTTGTTACTTAGCTGGCAAGTAGTCTGTTAGGTTAGTTGTTAATTATATAATTAAAAATTAGCTTGAGTTAGTTAGACAATACTGTATATATGTGTACAGGCGGTTAATCAATCATAGTGAAAAATTATTTTCCCATCTTCTCTGTTCTTCCCTCTAAGCTCTGTTCTCTCTCAGTTCAATATAGAAGCATGATTGATAAATACCAACTTGATTCAAAGGTTGTGGTGATTCTTGTGCGTGGAGCGATGGTAAATTTACCGTATTTGGGGTGAGTGATGATATTGCGACGGGTAATAATTTGTTGCTGCAATTCCCGTGGTGCTGGTGATTCTTACAGTTGAGAGTGGTGGTGGGGGTGGTGATCTACAAATAGGGTATAACCCTACTGATGGGAAGAAAAACAATGCAAGCAATTTCGAATTCCCAATTTTAGATATTCTTATCCTTCCGAGCAGAAATTACCAAGAGTTTGTTAAGCTACACTTGCTTGCTTTTCTTATTACAGAGATAGTTGAGAAAGAAAGGTATCAAATTACTATGTTTTATTTCTGGAGATAATCCTCTTCATTCCTGTCAATCTTAAATGAGGAGGTGGAAAACGAATTTTACTGCTTGGGAATTGAAAAATTAAAATTGAACATTTTGAAAAAATCACCCGTTTGCATTATTGCAAAAGGTTTAAGATGATGTCGCAAAGTATATTGAACGAGGAATTCTTACCACGATCTTTGCTTTTGGTAATTTTGCTGCAAGTGTTATTAAATGGAGAGGATGATACTAGGTACCCATTTTGCCATAGATTTTGCCAAAAGTTTTCTAATTTTTTGTTAGCAAATACACGTTTGTTTATATATTTTATCTATATTTTTACAAATTTTTAAATCCCAAAACCAGCTCAAAACATATTTTTGGCCCAAAATATTGTTGTTACATTTTTAAAATTTTTAAAAATTGCCCCAAATTTTTATATTTTTCTAAAAGAATCCACTATTTATTATTTTGTAACGATGCTACTTCGTCTTCTCGATCATCTGATAGTTTATTATGTAGTTCATTATAAAAATAATAATTTTGCACCAAATTTATTTATGTTCAGGACTAGAGTTTGTGAAATGATAATGGATGTTATTGATGAAGGTATTATTGGGTAAATGTGATAATTTTTAGAACTTGTGGGGTATAAGTCATGTTTCACATTTTTTTTAAATAGTGAAATATATTTTGAAAACTCATGTCAAAACACATTTTCATCTTCAAACCAAACTTCATATGGTCAAACGCTAGCTAGGTTTTATTACGTTGGTGGAGTTTCTAGAATTGGGGGGATTTGGGTCGGGTTATAGGTGGATTTTAATGGATCCGAGTAATTTAAATTGTGGGTGGGTCTGTTTCATCCTGAGCTGCTACGTGGTTCTCCATTAAAATTAAAGATAAATTTGAACCGAAGTATAACGATAGGAGTACAACTATACTGATAGTGAAAGGAGGGTATATTTGAATAATTTTCGATAATAAAAGGATATATTTTGCCCTTTTTCGTTGTTAAAATTAGGGATTTTTTCATTCATATACACTATTTGAAACTTTATTATAAAAAATGTCCATGTTTTGATATTTACCCGACCTAAACACATTTTATTACAAAATATATATAATCTACCTTAAAAATCTCCCCATCCATTATTTGTGCATTTAATCAAGGAATTTAGTAACACCCTTTTCCTTTTTTCTCTCATCTCTCCCCTCTTCTCTCCAGATTGAACTTATATTTAAGATTATGCACAATTGAATTCGAATTTTCAACTCAAGCTATATACATAAGTTGGATTTTTGGGGTTAAACGACGATTGTGGATAGAATATGAGATTACTGGAGAATAAGAACAACGAGAGGATTTTGTAAAAAGTTTGGTTGAAAATTTACGTGTGAGAACTAGAGAAGCCATGAAGATATATGCAAACGAACGCAAATAGAATAAAACCCTACTCTGTCCTTTAATAAGCTGCAATTTCTACCCTACAACAACTACTATATCTTTATTTCTTGTCAACCAGGAAATACTTACTGGTTTGAAAACATAAACAATAACTTTTTTTGCTGAAAATCTTTGAAGAATTATTTTGTAAAGATCATTTGTGATTAATAAAAATAGTTAGTTACCAAAATATAAATATTTTAAGAATTTATAAGTGGTGTATAACAAATAAAACTTAAAATTTATAGTAATACATCTGGTTACAAGGGGCGAGTCTCCTGTAGTAGAAAAAATATTTCTATAAGTTAAGTTTTATATATTGGCGGTGTAAGAATTATTTACACAATCATCAGTCATGTTAATCCCTAAATATAGACAACTTATCTACAACTTTCATACATTATTTCTACCCAGTTATATACAAATACAATATCATACAACTTAAATACAATCTTTATACAATATGTCTTTTGTATATTTTGTATATGATTTATACACAGTAAAAATAAATTTCATACAACTAATTATATATTATACAACTTATCTACAACCTTCATACGTTATTTCTCCCCAATTATATACAAATACAATATCATACAACTTAAATACAATCTTTATACAATATGTCTTTTGTATATTTTGTATATGATTTATACACAGTAAAAATAAATTTCATACAACTAATTATATATTATACAACTTATCTACAACCTTCATACGTTATTTCTCCCCAATTATATACAAATACAATATCATACAACTTAAATACAATCTTTATACAATATGTCTTTTGTATATTTTGTATATGATTTATACACAGTAAAAATAAATTTCATACAACTAATTATATATTATACAACTTATCTACAACTTTCATACGTTATTTCTACCCAGTTATATACAACTACAATATCATACCACTTAAATACACCTTTTATACAATATGTCTTTTGTATATTTTGTATCTGATTTATACATAGTAAAAGCAAAATTCATACAACTAATTATATATTATACAACTTATCTACAACTTTCATACATTATTTCTACCCAGTTATATACAACTACAATATCATACAACTTAAATACAAATTTTTATACAATATATATATATATATATATATATATATATATATATATATATATATATATATATAT